>NDXB01016760.1:251512-283556 GCA_002631895.1 Agapornis roseicollis
CTAGACTGCAGGGAAGTGGAATGTGAAAATAAGGCTTAAGGTATTAGTTCCATATTTTTCAAAGCCAAATACATAATGTTGAGAAGAGAAGAAATAATAATTAAAAGGTTCAACTCTTGTAATTTAATATTGTTATTAAAACTTTGCTGTATATCCTATTCTTTAACATTTGGTGTTAATATAAAATTACTTGGCAATGCTTGACATTTGAAATAAACTTTTTTCTATGGTTTTATTTGCAAGTGTTCCATTAATTTTACTAGCTACAGTTGGGTTATGAAGAGTCTGAAATCTAGAAGGGCACTGTCAAGGTTGGGTCAGTGTTTTAGTTTTTGGCAGTGTCACCACCCCTAGCTCATTTGAATCTGTTCAACAGTTTTTCCTGCAGACGAGCCCAATCTGTGATGCTCAGATATGCATTTTGAACTATGAAGATCAAGGTTATTCTGGGCTTGAGTGGTGTTTGATACCAGCACATGAGGAGTCAAATAGGTGCTGATGTAGAGCTCCTCATAACTCTGACGTGCAGGGACTCATGATCCAAAGATTTGGTTCAAATCTATCTCTACTTTTGTACAATTGCATTCATAAATACATGTATGGAGAGAAAAACTGTCAGTAAAAAATGGCAAGCAGTACAATAGTGTTAAATATTTTTTTAAAGTACGAAATAAATGCAGTTCTCAAATTGTTTCTCTAAGGAAGCAGTTTTCAAACTGGTAAAAGGTGATTCTAAGCAGTAGCTAGTAAAGTTCTTCGTTATGAAAATAAAACCAAAACCTTGGCAATGTCTTTTTGAATAAGATTGGTAACTCAGATTAAACACAAGTCTGTATGATGAAAATATAAAAACTTTCCTGAATCTTAATCTTTATGAGTATTCGTTGCTATCTGAAGTTACCATACATTTTAATGATGTGTATTTAAAAATGATAACTCTACTTACAAAGCAAAAAGGAATCCAAGGAGGGGTGCAATAACATTAATTGAAATGCTAATGCAAATCAAAGCAACATGTTTCTCTAGCTTTCCCTGTAGATAAAATTCCATACACTTGGTTGAAAAGCTTGCAGTTTTCTGCATTGTGGATGCATTGCCTCACACAGTATCAGTAAATCTATTTTATTTAGGACTAAAATTTTAAAGATGACTTGCAGTTTTAGTTGGAATCCATTTCTTAGGCTTAAGTAAAATGTTTACTGAACATTGGAGAAGAGAGACCATTTATTAGAAACTTGAAATCTTCACTTGTGGTACAAGCTCTGAGCCTGTTTCTGCAAGCATGTGAACACAGTGTATATATACTCTCAGTGCAGTCAGCAAAAGAGGTGTATACAGTGTTTTCAACATTAAACTAAGAAGTAAATGAACCCTAAACTAAACCACTTTTTGACACATCTGTAATCCATAGGTGTTCTGTGCATTACTCCTCATCAGGAATGTTGGGGGATGCATTCTGGTTTTTAATGTTCAATGCTAGAATGACCAAACTAAAGTGATATTCATATGGTAATTAAACTTTTTAAAAAGTAGAATTGCATTATTGTATACAGTGGAAAGCTATTTATTGTACCTCTGGGCTTATTCCTCTAAAAATCATAGCGTAAAGAAAATCTTTGTCAAGCCTGAACTGATGTATATAACTGAAATAATGTAAAGTTATATTTTCATGTTTTTATACTTAACAACATGATGGGAATACATAATGTATGAGTATTTCAATTGCAGATAATATTGATCGGATAATACACATCTCAGTTAAAAAGCAGTAATCATAGTTTAATATCCATGTTACAGTACATCAGTATATTGCTATATAAAGTATGTCTGTGTGCATTTAAGTGAAAAGTAGTCAAGAGTGATGAAAGCTGTCCAAGGGTTTTCTATTCATTTTATATAAAAACTGTTATGGAGCAACCAAAATGTTTATGAATTCAAACTTGTGTAAATTTCAAAATGTCCGTTTACTGTAGCTTTTTGTTTACAGTACAGTATCTTATTTTCTGCTTTGTTAAATGAGTAATGGTACAAAGCTGGACATACACTTTCTAAGACATTAATGTTCCCGTTTTTTCGTGTAAACCTATATGACAGAAAATGCTTCTGATTTTATTTTTCAATCTAACACATGATGGCTTTTCTGGAGTGTTGTATAAACTTCAATCATACATAAAAAAAATCTTCTTAAAAAAAGGCAAAAGACCTTTAATGTCTGTTTAGTATTATTGAAACCTGGTTTCTTACTTATTATAAACGTATTTTGCTAAGATTTTAGATAGAGCAAACCTACTTGTACCCACAGCCATGAAATTTCCTTGAAAAGTTTTGTAAAGAGAATATAAATCTCTCTCAAATCATCTTGTCACTCGAGGGTAGGTTTACTGTAGTTTGCATTACCACTAAAGGAAGTAATGTAACTTTTATTACCAACAATATAATGGTGTTTCTGCAATGTAACCTTGGTTACAATGGCAGTGTGATAGGATGATAAAGCTAGTAGGTTAAGTAGCTATTCAGTAATTATTTAAAAATTGGCCAGCTAGAATAAGCTCTTATTTCAATAGGCTGTTGATGTGTCCAAAGCAGAGAAAGAACCAGAGAAATGGCAAGTATTTTAGGTCCATATTAGTAGTGTTGCTACTAGAGATATAGTAAAACAAAAGAGTTTGCTATAAGAGCAAACAAAGAGAGCCTGAAAAACTCTGCAATGTGAAACAGTCAACATTTTTATTTAAATGCATTACACATTTCAACAGAGTCTCTGAGATATCAGCCTCTTCTTTGATAGCTGTAGACAATATCGTTACACAAAGTACAGTGCACAAATATTGGTGTTTTAAAATTTAAATACATGATTTCAGCTATCACTTGGTACTTCTAGTTATGTGAATACAGTGGTCACCAGCACGACAAAATCATCAGCAGCTGTTCTGCATGGTATCCCTAGAGTCTACTCAGACCTGTTTCACAGTACTGAACTTTGTTGTTCATTAAATCTTTTGATTTAGGCTGTCATGGGATCACAAAAACTTGCTGCAAGAGATCAGTCAGGTCCAGATTATTTTAGAAATTCATATTATAACAAGCACTTAGAATAAAATTCAGTAAATTACGTAGCTGTGAACAACTTCGAACATTTTCCTTAATATTAGTTTTTTTAGATAATAGAGTGTTTTATATACTTGCGTGAGACATAACAGAGTTAGGGAATTGCACACAATAATGTGACCTGTGTGAGAAATTTCATGCAATCTATGCCAAGTGTTGGTCTTCCTGAAATTTCTGCTCATACTACTCCTACTGCCCTAACCTACTAGTTTAAACTTTGTGGCTGCTTCAAATAGATCAGTGCTAAATTTACCCTAATTTTTTGTTGGAGTTTTATTGTCTTACATGCTATCTTTCTCTCTCCCCAAGGGATAATTTTGATAAGCGTGTCTACATCTCACATTTGGGGACCTACAGGAACTTGAAGTGGTAACATCTTCATAACAAAGAGACTCAGTTAGTTCCTGCTTGGATTTAGCAGGTGTCAACTTGTTGTATTGTAAAGGAACTGTGATATTCATAATGTATCTTTTTCTCTTTAGAGATTTCCTTAAAGTGGACATCACTCTGATGATCACAATTTCAGTTAGAGTAATTTACTGCTTTAACACACAATTTATTGAATTGATATTCTTTGGAAAACAGAGATCTTTAAAATATGGGGTTTGTATGTAAGTGGAAAAAAGAAAGGAACCTGGTAAGATACAATACAAAAATTCTGAGAATCACAGTTCTAACTCACCTGCAGCTTTTAAACGTTGGGAGACCTTTCCATAGTCCCTAATCTTATCTTTAGGGCATATTAAAATGATGCACTTTCTTTCTTTCCCTCTTGCTGCACTACATGCAGTTAGGTTAAAAACATACTTTTTTAGCTTGGTAGGCATATAGGAAATATAATTTATATATATAATAGCTTCTAAAAAAATTGATTTGGCAGTCATTAAAAAATGATTATTATAGCTCATTGTATGTGTCTGTATTAAAGAAGCAGTGTTGGTAAAGAAAAAGTTGGTAAAGGTATTTCAGGTCATCTAAGCTAAACCCTTAATTCAAGTAGCATTGTCCACTGCACTGTTTTTCTATCAGTCTTCTCTGAACAGCTCTCATTGCTAATGAAAATTTGGCTCCCTCTCTTAGTTCATATGTGGAACTGGGGGAAATGCTACAAAGAAATGGGCTCCAGTGAATTCCATGAGCTGTGCAGGACCAGTGGATTCCTTTGTATTTTTCCAGGCACAGAAGGGAAGCAAGTGGCAAAGTTGAAATAGGAGTCAGGAAGACAGTTTTATGTCCTCCCCTCTATTCTAAAATGTGGAAGGGCACTGAAAAGAGATACAGAGGGATTTATCCTATTTTTTAAGGATAGAACATACTCTCACAAATGTGTGTAAAATTTCAGAACTGCAGTTTTGAAATTATAATTTTATGTTTCAGTTTATGGTAAACAGTTCTTAAAATTGGAAAATGAAATCTGTTTCCAGAGTCATTTCCTGTTAGTAACATATACACATACTTCTTCTTAGAAGGGGACAGACTGGAGGCCTTCTGGCATGTGCTCTAGTGAAGCACCAAGAGCACATTGTTAAATATATACTTTGAGGCTTTTATATGACAACTTTTTACCCAATTTTCAAGTTGTGTTGTTACCGCCTGCCCTTCAGCACCATGTTCTCTGAGTTAAGAGAAAAATGTAGTTAAAAAGCTCAAGCTCTTTCACCTTATAGTATGCTTTACAAATAACAATATTTTTCAGTTGTCGTTTTCCTTAGGGGTTTCATTATCAATGAGAGATTTTGGGTTACCTCATACTCCTAAATAGCAGAATATTCACAGCAATCTTTGTTTCTGAACAAAGATATTTTCTATACAGTCATGACGCAATCATACAAGCTACATGATTTTTACTGAGGTTCTCACTTTTATATTTGTTACTTTTTAATTTCACAAAACTGAAGAATGTTTAAATAAATATGGAACTAAGTGGCTTGGCACCTAATACAAGTTACCTGTAGCTGGAATTCATCACACAGTTTCAGCTACTATGTGTTAATAAGCGGAGTTGCTGGTGTATGGAAATTAATATTGTGGATGTTCCAGTGTATCTGCCTGTATACATATACATATACAAGTATAAAAACACAATAGTAACACTAGTGCTGGGTTTCATAAGGCCGTACTTAAACCCAATGATAACCACAGCAATAATTCATAGTAGGGCCAGTAGTGGAAGGAAGGTTCATAAACAAGTGCCTTACCACCTTTAGTTTGAATAGGGAATCTTGTATTTCTGTAAGGTAGTATGAGTCCCCAGATCAACAGTAGCTGCAAAATCTGGTGTTAACTCCTGTGACTGATTTTGTTCCCACTGTCAGGATGAAGCTACAGGCTCTTCCACACTACCTTTGGCCTGCACAGAGGTCAAATGAAAGTTACAATCTCTGCCTTCAGCAGCAGGGATGATAGGTTTATGTTTATGCATGTATATGCTTAAGTTTTCAAATTACACTGCCTTACCCTTGAAAAATCCTCACAGTGGGTCCATGCAGCACAGTTTTTGTTAAATCTAACATTACATGAACAAGGACAAACAAAACATTTTTCTTTGTAAGCTATTACTTAATATTCTGAACCAAAACCTCGCTAAGAAGTTGATGCCTTCAGAACAAAATACTGGGCTGGATACTATACTATCTACTTTGAACATGGTGCAATAATATATACTCCTATGGTGCTGTGGTAGATTTCTATCCACTTTTTATATTTTTTACTGGCATAGACAAATGAGTAGCGTAAGCTGTAGGAAACCACTCACACTGTAGGCTTGGCAGACAATTTTCCAGCAACTTCTATTGATTGGTTATATCTGTGCCCTTACCGTGTTCTTTAACTCTACACCGTCTGAATATAGAAATAACACGTGATAAACTAGTCTTATAAAGCCATTATCTTCAGTGAGAGCAGATTAGTCAACAAGTTTTCTTCATCCTGATAGCTATACTTACCTAAAGTACTGTTTTCCACAGGAATAGTTTTTTCTCTTTCACTGTATGCTCTTGTTTATAAATCTAAATGACTATTTTTCAACATTATAAATCCACAGTTAAATGTGGGAGATGCTCATCAGTTCTGCTTAGTTCACCTTATAAGCTGCTTTCTACAATGCTTGTGGTTTACTTTTTTGATCTTTCAACATTGGGAGATATTTTAGAGCTTTGAGGAAAGAAGTAACATTGCAGACTCCGCTTGCTGGTTTGAGAGGTTGCCCAAGTTGCTCAAACTCAGCTGATGAGTATGTCTTGTGGCTCGCACTTCTTAAAGAATCCTTCTCAATCAGCAGGGACAGATTGCTCTGAGGAGAGTAAGGTAATACTTTTTGCTCAGAACCTGTCTTGCTGGGGAGTCTGGACCAAGTCTGAACCTCCCAGCTGTCTGTCTGCAGTCATGCAGTGATCTTCTCTGGGACTGCCGCACTTGCACTCATTGTAGCACAACTGAATTGTTAGCATGGTCAGGATGCAAAAACTGATTCTCCACCCTAAACACGATGCCGAGGGGGAGAGATGTCCCCTTCTTTCACTTCACATGGTTTCTGAAAAGCTTTCTCCTTCCCTAAATTACAGCCATCCGTAGGATGTCACTTTAGAAAAAAATGTATTAACGTAAATTAATCACTTTTTTTTTTTTTTTCCCTCAGCATAGAGAAAACTCCGGTGGCATTTACCCTCGCTTCAGAAAACTGAGCACGGCCGTCTTGGCTGGCTGGGCAGTTTTATGGAGATTTTTTTCACAGGACAGAAAAAAGTCACTATGAGTTATGACATCATATATTGTCATAAAAAGAAAGCTTACAAGCTTCCAAGGAGACAGGATCATAAGAATGTTATGTTATTTTTGGTAAAATGCTAGCTAAGATTAGGGTATATGGACAGCCTTTCTTGATGCATGTTGTAATATGCTATGTAAATCAGAGAATTATTGTCTTGCTGAGTGATTTTTCTGTGGTTTCAGACCTGCATAATAATATATATACAAATAACACAATTAAGTAATTGTAACTTTTTTAAAGGGTGTCTTTTGATAACTTCCACAAACCTAACTTAAGAGCAATACAAATAATTGAAGTGTGAAGAAAACTGCTCAGGTGACATCACCTGATCTATGCTAAGTTTTTTAATTTCTTTTTTAAATGTCTCTAAAAAGCCCTGTGCCTTTCTAGAGTAATAGGCAACAAAAGAGCGGATAGGAGAATGCAGCCCAACCTTCAGCATGACTATGGGATGGGGTTTTGGACTTAAAGCTGTGATACTGCTTAGTAAGAACTTAAGTTCTCATTCAAGTTAGAAAGTTAGAAGATGTTCAGTAGACTTTTGTGGTGTAGCTGAAACAGAAATGTGTCATACTGAGTATAGGCACTGAATATAGCCTTTAACACATAGACCTATCCAGCTTGCCTGTATTAGCTAGTTTAGGCTAGTACATGCCAGACTTCCTGCTTAGCTAAACCTAGGTCTCATTTGGACTGCCCACATCATATCAGTTTCTGGGAATAAAGATCAGATCTGAAGGATAAACTCAACCATTTTTTTTCCAGGTGGCTTACTTTGTATTTTAAAAGTCAATATGTCTACAGCTAATTAGAGTAATTATTTTCTTTACTTTGCTGGCAATACTCTTCAGGGTTTGCTTTCTTAAGGCTTTTACATAAAATTGGTAAAAAGTATTTACAGAAGGAAAATGTGGATTGCCAGTCAAATGGGTATTTTTTTAATGACACTAGCTATTTTCGACTGAAAATACAGAATGCTTCACGCTATAGCAAAGGAGAAAGATACGAGGAACTGTTGCAAGAGGATTTAGGTGAGAGTTGAGATTTCTGTTTGTTTTTCAAAAAAAGATTCATCTTTTTGCTTGTTTTCACTTCATTTTTTTGTAAAAAAAAAGAAAAAAAAAAGAAAAAAAAGAAAATTAGCCTTCTCTGTAGCCATCCTCTGCTATTTCATGCCCTGATAACCTTGGTTGGCACCGGTGAAGCCACCTGGATACCTTGGAAAATGTTCCTGTATTTGTGTAGATAGGTGGTACAACTGCCCAATGTAATAATATATGTTTTCTGTCTTAATCATTTCCATGTGGATGTGATGTTCACTTGTTTTGTACTGTTTCAGTTGTGGTGCAGCTACAGATAGAGACCAGTGGGGAAAAAAGTAAATACATTATGTCTTAGAAGAGCAGTGCAGAGCACTCCTGATGTCTCTGCAGAAAGATGTTTGGGAATAAAGTGCTTTTTAAGAACCTGACTTGCCTCTGAGCATTCCCTAATGAGGGGATATAGTGGCTTCTGTGTCCTGCAGTTGTATTCCCCGAATAGAAATCCTGTTCTAAAGGTCAAGAGTGCGTATAGAGGTGATTTTGCAGAATCAGCCCTAGATAGCTGACTGAATTCTATTTAAAGATGTAAGGATTGATATTGAGCATGAAATGAAATGCACAAAGGAAATTTCCTTTAAAAGTAATCAGTTTGGTTGTTTTTTTTTTTTTTTTTTTTTTTTTTTTTTTTTTTTTTTTTTTTTTTTTTTTTTTTTTTTTTTTTTTTTTTTTTTTTTTTTTTTTTCCTTTCAATTAGATCTTCAAAGTGTTAGGGGTTTTTTTGGTTCAGTACAAAATGTATGGGAACTAATGCTCCATGTCCTCCACCTGCAGAATTCCATCACCATTACATACTGTTTGCAGTTTCTAGTATGGACAGACCTCCTAGAGTTGATGTCCTCATCAAACTCATCACCTTGCAGAGCTTACTCATGTTTTATGTCCACTTCAAAAGAATTATACATATGCAAGTCCTACCATCAAAGCGCTTGAAGAAAACTGATTTTGGTAATTGATTTCTTTTTGGCACAAAGAAGTACCATCAAATCATTTAGGATTCTGTCTCTACCTGGACATTAGTATAGTATTACCTGATTTTAATGTGAATTTTCATCCACTGTTACCTTTCTGTCTGAAGCATGTTGCACACTGGTTTTCTTCCTCTTAGGAGCAAAAAGATGACACATGGGATACCACAGGTATATTTCTGAAACCCTCTGCAGATACTGTCCTTTGTATGTATAGGTGCTTGGCTGTTTCTTGTCTTAATTCCTCTAAGATTTTATGGCTGATAAGATTTAAATCTCCTAGACTTTGTCTGTACGTCTTTGTGTTGGAAGCCTTTTTTGTGACCTGTTAACATTCCCTTGATGGCCATTAACTAATGATTAATGATGCCATTTAGATACAACATTTGATTTATATAAAGATTTGAGGCATGTACAGTGTTTTACAAATAATTTAATATGGCACTCTAAAATAGAGACTTAAGCATGCAAGTTAGGATGCTTAGGATAAGAGATAATAAATGAATGAAGGTATAGGAGAAATGAAATGTGCGACGTTGCAGGTTGGTTATGTTGATGTGAACATATACTCTTATGTTCAATACTAAGGCTTTAATTTTTGATTCTAAATTGTCTTAATGAAAAATGGAATAAGATACAGAAATACATATTTAGTCTTCCATCTGATGATACTAATTCCAGCTACACAAATTTTTACTCTAATGGTGATAACTGAGAGGAAGAAAACCCTTTCCTGGGAGCATCTTATGCTACTGATTTTCACTTAACATAGTATTGCTGCTGCTTGGAATATGTCTTCCATTTCTTTTTGGAAGGTTGTCCTTCAGAGAGACATGCAGCTGCAAACATATAATGCTTACTTTGCAAGTGCCTGGAACTTGCTGAATCATTCTGTCCTTGCCAAATAAGTATTTTTCGTACATTTTTACTCTGAACTTGAGGGGGTAGTACATTTTGATAGCATTCGAGTTCCAAAATCAAGCTATGATACTTAGATATATGTAAACTAGCTCTTAAATTAGTTTCTTGCCATGACTGAGCTCAGAAGCTTATATGTCGTCTGCAAGATGGATTGCCCTTTGTGTTGTTTTGCATGTTAGTAATTGTTATAAATGATAGTAAGAATGATAAACTTTAAACTTTCCATATTAAAAATCGTTCCAGTTCCATTTGTCTGTGTGCTCGTGTTCAATCAGCTGTGTAAGGTGTCTGATTTCAGATACATTTAATTGTAGTCAGGCCTGTAATTTCCATGCTTATTTGGAGACTTTATTAAATAAATTACGTAGCATTCACTAAACATGGAGTTAATCTTTCTGTTATTCCTTCAAATTGATTCAGACTTGAGACCTGGCTTTATTGTGATATTCTTTAGGAGAGTTTTGATGAAAAATATGGACAGTGTACTGCCATTCCTCTTGATGGAAGCTATTTATCCATCTATTTAACCTGTCACTTTGAGAAAAATTAGCTTAGCTGGCATAGGCAAAAACGTTTTAAAACTCCAAACCCAGTGTACTCTACTGCTTTACAATCTCCATCACATTTACCTCAAAAGCTCATATAACCCTATCTCTAATAAAGTAGTGTATCATTGCATTAAGAAGAATATTTTTTACCTATGGATTAATATTTTTAGATCTACACAAAAGGCCTGTTGTTCTCTAACTGAAGTGCCAATATTCTCAGTTTTGGTGAAAATGTAGCTCTGCACAAGCAAGCTGTAATAGGGCAGGGCTGGACTACTGTCACTTCTTATATAGAAATCCTCAATAAACACATGTCCTCTTTGAAGTGGGAAATATCCTGTCGCAGACATCAAGAGATGACCTGCTTCCAGACACAAGTCATTTTAAAGGCAGAACAATCCAGTATGGCATGATAGATCATAAAAAGAGTGTTAAAAGGATTGGGGCTGGGCCACTACTTGGCACAAAGTGCAAACAATTGTATGTAGGAGTGAGAATGGCAAACCATCAGAAATAGTAACCTTTCCCATAGCCACCTGTCTGTCCATTTCTCCATTTCACTTTTCTGTAGAAAAAATGGAAAAGATAATCACCCATTTTCTTACACCCACCACCTCACTTCATTCATCACACATGACACATAGAAGCAGATTAGGTTGGTGAAAGCATCTTGCATAGTTTTTATTGTGACCCATCTTACATTTTCAGTGTTCAGTATGCCTGGGATCTAAATTGAACAGTGAAAATCTCCTGTAAGCCATTTACCAGACTTTTGTTCCACATGCCTTTGTCAATTAAGATTTCCCGAGCGATTTCCAGGTCTTGTCAAAAGAGTTTTATAAAGAAGGAAGGTACACTGATGTGTAGATGTTTAAGACCTCCTGCTTCCGAGATGATCTGTGCTACTAATGACTGGCAGTGTACCCAGAAAAGCAGCTTCCTGAGACAGCTTCTGCATTTATTTTTCACAGTCTGTGAAATGAGACAAAAGGAGACAGAAGAAAAAGGCTTTAAATGCATAAAGGTTAAAATAAGTCTAGGATGTGAAAGTGCCAGCCTGCTGAACCACAAATGCCCAGATTAGTATTAAAACACCTTAAACTCATGGGGGGAATCATTGAATCACTATTAGGTGATGATTGTCAAGCAATGATTTTAGTAAATAATGAAATCCCTGGGAATACTAGCTTGTGAAGAGTGACCTTTTACTGAATGATTACGAGTCGATTCAGTATAAATTTGGGTAAGGATAAACAAAATCAGCCTCATAGTTAAGGGTCTCCTTCAAATCTTCACACACCAAGGCTGGCTCCGCACTGAAACATCCAGCAGTGCCCATTTGGCACTTCGTAAATTACGTTTTTGTGCTGGGAGAGTTTGCTATAATAAACAGCAGCTATTGATGATTACCTTAAGTGCACAGGAATATATTGGTGCATTTTGTTTGGCAGTGTGGATGTCACCTCTGGGAGCTAATTGGAGTTGGAGGAGTGCAGTCTTGAATTTAGAAGAGACCAGGAGATCCCTTTGGGCTCTCAGAAGTTACACCTGGAAGAGACTTTTATTAAATGCCTTTGCCCCTGTCTCTGCTACTAGAATAGTCACATTAGGAAAGGCATCTGAAATAAGTAAAGGTATTACCATAAATACCTGAAGTAACAGCACTGGTTATCTGAAGGACTTTTGAGAGAGGTCAGACAGAGTAAAAACAGTTGAAGAAAAATTAATTCTCCAAAAGTTATTAAAGACCAATTATTTTTTTCCCCACCCAGAAGCATATGAATAACAAACATGGAAATGTGGAATCGGTGATTAATGACAGTTTAGTTGAAACTCAAAAAGTCAATGTTCAATTTTGACAAGGAAGTCTGTTGAATAAATTACAGAAGGTTTCCTCTGTGAAGCAAAGGAGCTGTTAGGTAGGCAGGGATGTGGATGGAGGAGATGGCATTACCTAAGGAAGTTTTACACAGGAAGAGGTCCAAAACTGTATTTTTCAAAGATCAGTATTAGGATCAGTTCTGTTTTAACAGAACAGTAATGACTGTGACACAAACAGTGGAAAAGTCCTGTTGAAATTAACTCAATGCAAGGGTAAAATAAGAAGATGAAACAGTGAAGGAACAGTGTGCTTGAGAACTGGAGTTACAGAACTAAATGAAGAGCATAAAGTGAAAGGTACTTAAGGCACTTAGAAGGAAAATTAAGGACAGCAGCAGATCTAAAGGAGACCCACTGTTTTGCTTCCAACACTGACCAATAGCGAATGCCCATGAAGACTGAAGACTATGTTGACAGTATTTTGCTGGGATGCTTACATGGTCTCCAACAGTTTGTGGGTCAGGGAATCCCTGAGACACAGATGACACTTTTGCATTTCATATCCTTTCCAGCAATTTATCTATTTACTTTGAGCTCATCTAACCTTTGGCAGCCATAATATCCTGTGGCATGAATTACTATGGTTTAACTAAACATTATGTTAAAGAATCACATGTGAAATGTAGTTCCTGCTCTGAACTGAGAGGCTCCTAAGCTGTCATATGAGAGAAAACTCAAAAAATCAGTGAAATTAAAGTTGAGGCAATGTGTGACTGCTTATTCTAAATACAAGTGGGAGGAGAGCTTCCTCCCAAGAGGGAGAAAAGGTGCTGACTTATAAAAAACAATGCTGGCACAGGAACAAGCTGAGAAAATTGGAAAGGCATGAATTCAGGGTGGATTGTGCAACATCGCTAGTTTCAGAGCAGCAGGTCTTCTTGGCAGTGAGGTAGAGGGCTATACCCTGCACTGACTGCATTGGCCAGTGTGGTTGTGGAACAGCCATTTTTTACAGTAAAGAAACTCTCAGAGGACCACTGGTTCCTCATTTACAGATCACCTCAGGCAAGGGTTCAAGAGCTCAACTGCATGCCTTTGGATCACCTTCCTAGCAAGGTTATGAGAGTGCATTTTTATGTGCTACAGTTGACAATGGGGATTCAGCAACCCAGAAGGTCACTTTGTGCTGTACACTCTGACACGGTCAGGCTGCAGAGGTGCTCTTTGTTCTCATGCAGAGTCATAGTCCTGTGTTGCCTTATGGATTTAGGTGTCTGTATCAGCCATTTTACAAAAAGGCAAAATGCACACAGTGGCCTTTATACCCTAGCTCAGGGATTAGAAGTGATTTAGTTAAAAACAAACACACACATGAAATTATTCCTCCCAAAAGCCCAAGGACTCACTTTGAATATAGGGAACCTTGGTTTCATCCCTTCTGTTGTGCAAGAAATTTGTGGAAAATCCTCTTCCCTTGTTTAGATGAAACAGCCATAGCTAGTTATACCAGGTAATATCAGGAATATAATGTCTCCCAGAAAACAAGCTCCATTTTGCAAGAAACAGCTGGACAGTCACTAGATAGGATCAGTACAAGAGGGCTGGTGACTTATACTGAAGATAAGACAGACCCACTCCTGTTTCAGTGGCTCTAAAGTCAGGACAGAAAACTCTTGTGTATTCAGCAAAAACAGAACCAGAACCTAAGTCCAACTCTTTAACATGGTCATCTTGTGGAGTCAGGATTCAGCTTTTCCTCGGTGGGTTTGTCCATCAGAGAGTTAAGTACTTCACAGCTGCATTAGGGGCAAATATTCTGTCAATTGGAATTATTCTCTCTTTTGCTCTGGGGGCTTCAATCTTCTCATTGCCCAACCATGTTCACATTGGTGTATTTCTGGTTTCTGTCTGAAACAAGCCAGAGAGCTCTGAGAGAAAACACGGGCATCCTTCAAAAGTTAGCTTGGGTCCACAGTTCATTCCTTACAGACAGTATAGGTGCAGCATGACTGAAATTTGCTCAGTTTATGTATTTAGGCAGCTCTGAATGGTGGTGATCTTGAAGAGTTTAAATGTGGATCCTTAGGATCCTTGATTCCTAACACAGGCTGCTAAGATGGAATAGGTGTACAACAAAGTGCTAGAGTTATGCAGAAGGCTTAACCTTATAAAGGGTTCCTCAGGGAGAGAAGAATTGGAGTTGTTTAGCCCGGAGAAAAGGAGACTCAGAAGTGACCTTATCACTCCCTACAACTTCTTGAAAGGAGGTTGTAGACAGGTGGGGGTTGGTCTCTTTCACCGGGCAGCAACGGACAGAACGAGAGGACACAGTCTCAAACTGCGCCAAGGAAGGTACAGGTTGGATATCAGGAAGAAGTTTTTCACGGAAAGAATAATAAAATATTGGAACAGTCTGCCCAGAGAGGTGGTGGAGTCACCATCCCTGGATGTGTTTAAAAAGAGACTGGATATAGAACTTGATGACATGGTTTAGTGGAGGTGTAGGGCATGGGTTGGACTTGATGATCTCACAGGTCCCTTCCAACCTGGTGATTCTGTGATTCTGTGAATGCAATTTGGTCTTCCATGTCCTCCCACATGAGGGGAGGAAACCACACTGGTGTTTCCCATGTTTCTTAAGCAGCTGGACTTGGTGATGATATTTTGACAAGGATACGTGTACTAACACTGAGAAGATGTAAATCCCTCTGAAAGCTGAGATTACAGGCTGAGATTCAAGCTGGACATTTTGAAGCTCAGGTTAATTCACATTTACATGCTTTGTGCTATGTCAAAAGCCAGATGTTAAAGTTCCCAGTGAAAGATGCTTAGAGAACCTGGGCAGCTTATAGGAATTAGTAGTAGCTGAGTGCTGAAAAATGGCGAGACCTTAAATCTTACACATAGGCACCTTTCACAGATCTAGCTGAGAGATTTTCTTGGCAAGTTCTTTAAAATTACCTTGAGTTGGTTGAATAAGTTACAAATGAGGTGTGAGTAACCTCTGTGTTAGCACTGATGTCTGTTAGGATAACCTTGATAGGGAATGTAATCTGTTTTCTTTATTCTCTCCAAAGAGAATGCACTTGATGTACTGAAGGATAAAACTTGCAGAATAGGGTGGAAGTCTGAGGGAAATTATCTGAAACAGAATATGCTTTGCCAAGACATGTGAGCTGGTGTTGCAGACATTTTTAAGGTCTCTGATCTTTAGTTTTTGACTTTTTTCTTAATAGAAAAAGAGAGGGAATGGGTAAAACCCAAAGCTGCTCAACCATGATTACTGGTATTTTATGCTAAAAATGATTGCTCCTGCCAAAAACATTAAGCTGGCAAAGAGAAGCTTGGATGTCTCATTAGACTATTGCCAAGAAAGACATGATTTTGAAAGCTCTACAGAGTCAACCTAGAGGCTCTTGCTGTCAATCTGCTGTGGTATTCACTGCAGAATGAGCAGAATCAGTATTTCTTTGGAGGCACAGTGCTTCAGGCTTCTCTCTTCAGTGGATGTGCACTGAATAGATTTTAACGATGATGTTTATTCACATAACAACTCTGAGAATCTTTGTTTTGTTTTGTGGTTCAGGCTGTACTAGATTTTAAACAAACCAATAATATTCAGAATAGGTGTTTGTCTGTAAAAGCAATTGTAAATTGTAAATATTGTAAAGTAGTACCACTAACGTGTGAAATGAAAAATGAAGACCTCAAATTCCACAGTATTCTACAAGTGGATGCACAAAGCTTATCTAGTGGAATAAACTGGTTATTTCAGATTTAATAGCCATCTCTGTCCTGAGGACATGTTTAGTGAGAGGCATAAAATTATATTGAGTATGTAGGCAAAAAATAAAGGATGCCCAATGCATGTTTTATTTTGTTGATAATTCATGATCAAGTCAGAACATCATAGAAAGAGACCTGTGAATTCTTCAGATTGCTGACATTTAACAAATTAATATGAATTTTAAGTGGCTTACATAGTGCATTATAAATCAATTGAGAGTGAGAGTTCTCTCAGTCCAGAAGACTCATAGATCACCTGGAACAAGGAACTTCTGTTTGCTTACTCTTAACCTCCTGCATGCCAGAAAACCATCTCAGAGATTTCTGTATTGAACCAACTCAGCATACTGCTTTCAGAAACATCCCACCTTGACCAAAAAAGCCCTTATAGCAGAAATTTAACAGAGTCCTTTTTAATCTGCTCTGACAGCTTGATCATTTCATTTTAAACATATAATCTTAAAAAATGCAATCACATCCTTACTGGAGCTCTCATGCTTTTATCTATTGAAGAGCCTGAGTTGGCTAGATTGAAAAGTCATGGATCATGTCTTAATTGACTCTTAAACTGTTTCACTTAAGGTACCTTCATCCTTCATTTAGTCTTTCACTGGACAAAACAAGGTAATTTTCAAGCTTGGTCTTGAAATTCTTATTTATATTGTCCCCAGTTTGTCATCATTGTTTGTAAAACTGAGTGTCAGATTTTGACATAGATAATGCCACTTGTCTATCCTTGCTCAATATTAACAATCACCTAATTTCTTAAATCTTCAGGAGTTCATGTCCAGGTGATGAGACTGCAATGAACACAATTAATACCTGTTGGATGCCTTGTATTTCTCTCTATTTTTTTATGGAGGTGATGAAAGAAGCAAAGAAACCTTCATCTCCTCCATTTCTCCATTTCTTCCCCAAATTATTTCAGTAAAAGTCTGCTGAAGACAGGGAGGCTTTATCAGGATTGTAGTTCTGTGTTCTTCCATGTTCTATTTATAGGAGACAGCACCTTTAAGGGTCCTCATGCATTTGTGTTCTGTGGAAAAGAAGACCAATGAGTACAATGAGAAGACCATGAGGCAAATGGCATCCTAGGGTGCATTAGAAAGGGTGTGCTTAGTAGGTCAAGAGAGGTTCTCCTCCCCCTCTACTCTTCCTTGGTGAGGCTGCATCTGGAAAACTGCATCCAGTTCTGGAGCCCTTGGTCCAAGAAGGACAGGGAATGCTTGAAAGAGTCCAGCGCAGAGCCACGAAGATGATTAAGGGAGTGGAACATCTCCCTTATGAGGAGAGGCTGAGGGAGCTGGGTCTCTTTAGCTTGGAGAAGAGGAGACTGAGGGGTGACCTCATCAATGTTTACAAATATGTAAAGGGTGAGTGTCAGGATGATGGAGCTGGGTTCTTTTCAGTGATGTCCAGTGATAGGACCAGGGGCAATGGGTGTAAACTGGAGCATAGGAGATTCCATGCGAACATCAGGAGAAACTTCTTTACTGTGAGAGTGACAGAGCAGTGGAACAGGTTGCCCAGGGGGGTTGTGGAGTCTCCTACATTGGAGATATTCAAGGCCTGCCTGGACAAGTTCCTGTGTGATGTACTCTAGGTTACCCTGCTCTCGCAGCGGGGTTGGACTAGATGATCTTTCGAGGTCCCTTCCAACCCTTAGGATTCTGTGATTCTGTGATGGAAGCCTCAGTTGTTTTGTATGAATGTTGATTACACACCACCCAGAGTAAACTCAGGTGAAGGATGTGCATATACTGGGAAGATTGCTAGTAAGGAGTGAGAAATAGTATAGAAGTTTTGGAATATCTGACATTGATCAAGTCTGTAGTGCTTGGAATATCCATAGGAAGGTGATAAGTCTGGTGACTATGAGGTCTGAAAGAATGTCTGAAAGAGAAGGTAATTTGGGTGTGATATATTTTCACATGCTGCTCTGATCTTGGAGTTCTTATGATGAGAAACTACTGGAAAGTTAGATGAGTCCTACCTGCCCTTTCCAATTTGCATTTCTCTCTTTGATATCTCAGATTTGAGATTCCAGAATTAGGACATTATAATAACTTCTGCTAGGAACAACTAACTCTGAATAGAGAACATATCAAAGCAAAAAGCCCTTAAAACAGCTTAGTTCATTTGTTTGCTGTTGATGTCGTCTCAGTCCTTATTAAAAGTTCTGTTCTAAATCCTTCCCTGCAATATTATGAAGAAAACTGTATCTTTCAGAAATGTGAAGGCCAGCTGCAAAAGATGAGTCATGCTTTTCTTGAGAATTTATTTGGGGTGTTAAGACTGGTAGCTCTTTGTAGATGTATTGTGCATGTGACACTTACCAAAACCAACAAAGCTGATTCTAACATTGCATGTTCACATTAGGGCAGCCAAAGCTGAGATCCTTTGTCAGTTATAATATCAGCCAGCTAAAGACTACTAACGAGCCAACTGCACATCTCTTCTGTAGCATTTTAATTCTTATACTGTAATTAGTCTTGAATTCAAAACATTGATTTTGTAATAATTGCATTTGTGTGACTATTAAGATAATGTTTTAGGAAATTTGCCTAGATTCAACATGAAGTTCCAGCTAATGAAAGGTTCACTCTATAGCTGTATGGAAGAGCTTTTAAATAAAACTTCGTCTATATTATAAATTTATGTGGTCCTGCCCTCTGACACGTTTGGCTTGGGATACTCTACCAAAGTTGTAATGTATTCCAATAGTTAATTCTTGCTAATTAGAAAACAGCAGCTTTTTTAATGTGTTTTGAGATCATCCATGGAAAGGATATGTGAGGCCTATAAGAAATAAAGAAGCATTTGAAGAGCACTGATTTATACTCATAACTTTTATTAGTTGTAGAACTAAATAAGCTTCAGATAGTCTTTGTGTTAAGCAAACTTATAACTACTCTGTTAGCCTGAAATATTACACAATCAATACATGCACACTGTAAGAGCACAAAATCCTGTGATTCCTGGGTAACAACTTATTTTCCTATTTCACTGTTCTTCCAGTATTTTTAGAATTTCACATCTCAAGGTGTGCATAAATGCATGGGTTTTATGTTTATATTTATACACACTAAGAGGCAGACTTGTTTATCATAGCTACAAGACTATACAAATAACAGTTTGGGCACACAGGGACATTTAGTCTTAACTTGCCTTTAATATAAATGGCTGGTTGATAAACTTAATTTCAAAGATTGTTATTCTTAAAAGGAGAATCAATCAGATAATGGCAGATATCAGAGCAATGGCATTCAAATAACTCAGAACTGAAATAACAAATACAGTTAAATCAAACCTTCAGCAGGAATACTTGTATTACCAGTCCAGGTGGTCTGCATGCAATTTGTGTCTTAAAACATGTTTCATATCAGAGTAAGTATTCTGTGTCTTCTAGAGAGAAATAAAACCATGTTTGTTTTTTCATTTGAAACATGGTGTCTGAACTTAGCCACTTATTTCAGACCTGGCATGTTTAAGACACACATGCTGTTGTGGGCAAGACAAAGTAAATGCTGCTTGCAGAGGTGCGTATACCCTTCACATTGCTTCATCTAGAAGTGCCTTGAATGGATGCTGTATCTGTTGCAGCTATTTAGCAGATCCCATGCTCTCTGCTTGTTGCACTGAAAGGGAAGAAGAATCCAGGAGGAGATAGAGATATATATGTACACACAAATGCATATACATATATATATGTATTTTATATATATATTTGTATATATGCATGTATGTATGTGTATATAAATATATACATACAAATAAAATAAACCTGGTTCACATAAACTTTACTTGAACTAAAGTATTTACTTGCATTTCAGATCAGCCTGATCTGAAAGTCTGACTATGCTATGCCTCCTTCCTTGTTAGGCTGGAAAAATCCTAAGGACAAAGGAACTTGTTTGACTCTGCCTGAGCTTTGTTAAATATAGCGACTGCTGGTGCTCCTGCTCCCCACACCCCTTCATACAGGGGAACAGCTAAACAGCTGACAGGGGAAATTCATGTCTGGCCCTACTCCATCACAAGCCAGGAAAGCTGGAGAGATGGAGCAAACGTGCAGCTATATCTAACTCGATTCACCTGGGCAACTCTTCCTGCTGCAGGAGTCTCTAGCAAGACTTATAGCAGGTTTAAATCTATTTATGCTTTCCAAGGCAGGATCAAACTGAGGAGCTATAAACCTCTGACTGGTGCCATGGCTCTTTTACACACATAATAACACAGAAACTGCCTTGTCTAATCGCATCTAACGTCCACCAGCGTGTCTCCTATGTTGTATGGTGATCAGTTCTAGAGCTTTCAGAGGAGGAAATACATTCCTGTAGACTTAAGCTGACCTGCCCAGGCCCCTTAACATGTTTCATTTTGATGACTATCTATTAGCATAATGCTGAATATTTGAAGTGTCAGGTGAATTATTTCTATAAAAAGAAGAACTGTAGTTATATACAATATCTCTGAATTGCCTTGAAATACAGAAGATAGTCTCGCTGAAATAAATATTAAATGTGCTAAGCATATTTCCAGAAATAATGGAATAGCACTTAGTTATAAAATCACATAGTGAAATAAATATCTCTTTAGAGATTCATTGCGGGCATATGCCCAAAACCAGTAACGCAAAGTAATTTACTGGAATAGATTACTTCATCGCAATAGGGAATATGTATTTTGACATTCAAAAAGGTTCAAATAGCCCTAGTGAGTAAAGCATTTATCACTCTACATTATGTCTCGGTGTGAAACTTTGCCTTATGATGAATACCATCTTAGATCCTCCTGAACAGCAATAACAAAGAAAGTAGATTAAACTTTCTAAAATTCAGTTTGAGAAACCCTAAGGAGCTCAATTCCACGCATTTTTCTTTGTGCCAGATTATGCTGTCAGTGCAGCCACAGTCATGCTTCATGAAGAACTGCCATTTTGATTTCTTCCCAGTGAAACAAAATTAATTCTCCTACAGAAAAAGCCCTGACTAGAATACCACTTGCAATGTGCTGGCTTTGATTTATAAAGGACAGTGCTTAGAGGGTTGTTAGCAAATCTCCTCATCATTAACCCCAAAATACTAATGATGGAGAAGTTTACTTTGGGGATTATGCTTTAGGGAGGTGCATGAGGGCACCCTGCTGGGTGATAAAACAGGAAGAGGGATCCAGAGCCTGGGGAAGCAGCTTTCCAGGGGAGCTTAGGGCAGGTACTACCCATCTGCAAATGGGAGAAACTTCAGGTCCTGTTCTCAGCTGATTTTCACTCAGTGGGTGTTCATGTGTGGTCATGTTTATGGGACAGGTTTAGTTGTTCTCTGAGGAAGATGAGGAGGAAGCTCTGTGGATGGCCCATCAGCTTCAACAGCAAACTAGCTGTTTGTTCTCTGAACTAAGCACCAGGAGCTGAGGTGCTCCTTCACTGCCATCACAGCCTGTTTCTGCTCTCCTTATGCTTTCCATGTACATACTCTGAACAGGCTATTGAGAAAACGAAAAAGGAACAGGGGAGAATAAATTTATTGTGAGACAAAGATTGCATCTGCAATTGAACGTGGCCAAAGAAAACATTTGTAAAATACCATTTATCCCATAATCCACTTTTCAGACAAATCTCAAAACATACGGAAGCACAACATCATAGTGTTACAGCAATAACATTGCAATGAAAGAGCAGGTAAAATAAATTGGAAGAGAAAAACAAGGTAGCTGTTAAAACCCCTAGGAGGGGACGGTCTGACACCTTTCTGGCTGGGAAGAATAAATGAAATATCCTTCTAGAGTGTCAATGTCACACATACAGAGGCAAACATCAGCTAAAATCAGGTTTGGGACTTCAACCATCCCACAGGTACAGTTCTTTGTTGTGCTGAACATATCTGGATTTGGTCAAGGTCTCCCTATGTGATTAGAAAGGGAGGGGGCTGCTCTTTGTCCCATATCTGATGGCCACTGGGGAGTGCAGCAGTTGGGTGGGAGGGAGTTGGGTTGTCCCTGGTGCATCCCTTGAGCTGTGATGGACAGCCCAGCCTGTCACAAGGGGAAGGGATGAATTTGGTCAGCTGGGTCCTTCCTGTGTGGCTCTCCTCTGTGTCTGAAAAGACACAAAACCAGCTGGATATCACTTGCTTTTGTGTTAAGCTGTAGTGCAGGAGAGCACTAAAGCTGTCCATGTCCCCCAGCACACCAAGAAGGTGCTGCTGACCCTCCACAGCATCAACACAAAGGAGTGCATAACATTCCACAAGCACACCCAGATGGCATTAGCTCCAGGGAAAAAGGTCCTAACAGCCAACTCTTCTCCATGGCTGTGGCATCTGAGTGAGAAGGAGTGCTTCCCTGGTGGGCCTTGGGCTGGCAACAAATGCAGATGATGCCTGAGTTAGGCTGTCTGTGCCAGACAGTTTCTGTCTTGCAGTGGAAAGGGTGTGTGGAGGATGAGTGCTTACTTGGTGGCCCTGGTGTCTTGCACTGCAGGGGGACAGTACTGCTTGGCTGAAGCTGAGCCCTTTCAACATCCCTAACCACAGCTTTGGTACAGCAGGATGGAGAAACAAAGGTTTCATTTGCCCCAGTGAGTTCCTTAGGCTCACTTCAAGATGGGCTTGCCAATATCTGTCTTATTGTCCTTGGTTTTCTCTTGGCTTAACCTGGGGATGTACATCCAACAGCACCCTCGCTCATACTTTTCAGGTGTTACCTGCCTGATCGCTGCAATGACAAGCTGCATTTTTGATCAGGCAGAGGCTCAAAGAAAGCCAGAGGCAGCTGTTTGGGAAGAATGAGCCTGAGGCTCCATTTACAGGATTATACAGCAACATATTTTGTCAGGGTGTGATTTTTTTATTCCTTCTCTGTCTGGTGATACTAATGCATTCTCTCAAGTGGACACAGCTATATCAGTATGAAGGTGCTTATGTTGGCATGGGTTTACTCCTTGCAATAATTAAGGTAGCAGAGTTTATGTTCCTTAATTAGATGAAGAATGCCTCCAACTCTCCAACCAGCTATAAGAAAGCACACACGTTTCTGCTCCAGCCTCTTGTAACTAACCCATGAGGTTTTTCAGCATCTTTTCAGTGCTGATTAGGGAAAAGAGACAATAAGGAAGGACTGTTTCTCATGATTTTCATGAGCAGTCTAGGCATTCAGAAGCATGCCACGAAGAAAGAGCAAATTGCACAGTAAGGCCTGGCTCAGAGTACATGCTGCTTGGTAAAACCAGGAGGGCAGTTTGGACTGTGTGACAGAGGCAGAAGAAAGGTGCTACAAGCAGCCTCCAGCTCTCCAGCCAGGGGTTGGCTGGCTGGAACCACCAGATCAATAAACAGAGCAGTGGGGTAAAATGCAGTAGGAAGAAGATACAGATAAGCTGTCTTACATAGACTACTTTTACTTGGTAGGAGCACTCAGTTACTGTTGGTGATGTTCAAAGCCTCCATGTTTGCAAAACCAATGACCCAAAATCCACCTTGAAGCTGTTGAGAGCAGAAGGGAGTCATGCATTTACCCTCTGCTGTGCTAACAACTCTTCACACCCAGGTCATTCTCAACAGCATTTCTTCTGGCGAACAAGTACCCACAGTTCAGCATCAGCAGTGATAAATGTGGGAGCACAGTTAACTTTGGGAGGCTTTGGTTTGTGAACCAGAAGATGTGACAAAGTATGTGATTTTGCTTTTTTGCATTTGACATTTTCTGAGACTCATTTTTCTTCTACACCATTAATTTGTTAGCGTGAAACTTAAGATGTCACTGTGATAGAAAACACATGCGGGAAAGTGTTCATTAAGATAGTGTTAAAACAACAAAACAACATTGGGAACAGTCATGTAATGCATTTAGTGTGATACAAGTACTTTTTCCAATACTGTAGATGCCAGGAGAAAATGTCATTCTAAGTGGATATTATTATAGTTTATATCCCACATCATGCAACAAATTTAATTCCTGTAGCTAATGCTATGCATGAAGCAAATTAAAAGTGTTAGGCTCTCTGACTAACAGCTAATCACATTAAGCACAACAACCAGGCAATGAGCAGAGGAGCTGTGGCGTATGAGGCACATGGTAACCTTATTCAGTGCAAAGGGAATGCAGGGCTGCTCCTGAAACTGCAGAGGAGGATGGTTGCACCCTTGTTGCTGGTGGGACACCCCGATGCAACTCCCTGTTCTGAGCCTGTGTGCACAAACTGCTCACAGTCTTAAAGAAGGGTTGGCTCGTATATTGGCTCATGATGTGCAAGCTGGCACATTTTCCATTGTACACTCATGGAGAAAGACTTCTCCCCTTAAAGGATATGTTATTACAGAAACTTCTGCCAAGTGGAATTTGTACAGCATGTCATCAGGACGTTTAATGAGTCATGAAGCTAAGTTAAAATCAATGAAAAGGCGACAACACATATTATTTAGAAAATGATGTGGGATCTGGTTTTATAAACTTCTAGTTTGTCAACAGGTTCCTTAAGATGTGGAGTCTTTTCTATCCCACTTAAAGCCAAAGTGAGAGAGCATTGCCTTGTGATCTCCAGGTAGATAAGAGGAAAATGCATTCTTTCAGCTTGCCTAGAAGAAAGAAACGCATAACAGATTTTTAGACAATGATCTAAATTACCAAACCATTAATAGCACATGAGGTGTATGGCATTAAATACCAGCACATAAACTAGATTGATTGTTCTTTTTCTGGAACATTAAGATTTTCCAGGACAGGGTTTTTTCAGGAGGCAGGACGTTCTGTCTCTCATTCTACAAATGTGGTGTGAAATGAAAAGAGGAAAAACACTTCCTCCTCCCTCCTCCTCCTCCCCCAGCTTGCTGAGGAGGAGAATCATCCTGGCACACACAAGAAAAACAGCCACCCACACACTGGAGCCCTTCAAACAGAAAGCACCTGACGGGAATTTAAAAGTAGGTTTTCAATGGTGGAGTTGGCAGAAATCTGCATAAAAGCAGCTCTTCAAGGGAGGGCATTGTGTGATATGAATTGGGGGAATGCATTGAGTTCCTCTTTCTGTTTAACTGTGGAGTCTAAAATTGAATTATTTTATCATGATCGAATATTTTGTTCAAAACTGCTGTCTGAAGATAAGGAATAACGGCAAGGAAAATATAGGGAAGCATGGTATGTTTTAATAAAAGGAAGCTTGCCTATCACTCAAAATCTTGAATTTCTGTTATCAGAAATCCAGGTGCTAGCTACTTGAGTCTTCAAACCCCTACTATATTCAGAGCCAGCAGTGCGCTTAAAGCATTTAAAATCAAATAAATTACCTGTCATGTCCATATTTTCTTGCTATTTCATTTGACATATTTAATTTTTAGGATCATTTGATAAGAGAAGGTGAAGTGTTTGCAGGGTTGGGGGTTATTTTTTTAGTGACAAAGCCCAATAACATACTGATAAGAATTACAACTGTTTTTCCAAAATCTTTTCAGAGTCTTCATATGGGTGTCCTTAGGGCATTTCTTATCCTTAAGACCATATGGCTTACATTAAATACATTTTGCTCCTGAGTCAGCTTGTTCCACTGTAACGAAGGGGGAAGAAAACAGTTGCTGCTGTTTAAGACTTCACTTAATATTTTCATTGCCTTTGCATGTTTTATAGAACCTGAATTTAAGTAGCTTTCTTGGTTTTAATTTTTCTCCCTATTTATTTTTAAACTGAAGCCAAACAACAACATCTGTATCTAGTTTGTTTTCTTTGCAAAAACGTGTAAATGAATTACTGATTTGCAGATCAGTGATGAGTGAATCTGGCAGATAATGTCACACAGCCTTCATTGCTGGATGTGATCTGGATTGCCCATACACAACTGTCAAAACCATGTAAATCCTTCTTCTCAGAGTAAATTTCCTCTGATTTATACCATTCATGAGTAAAATGAAAACTGGACTTTTACATTGCTCCACGACTTGTGAAAACTATCTTCAACAGAGCACTGTTTTTGTGAAATATCTAAGGACAACTGAGATTTCTTCTGCATACCATCTCATGTGTAAATTAGCCCATAAATTGCTGGTAACTCTGAAATTCTGATTGCTGTGCTGTGGCTGGACTTCCTGGAATGCTGGACCTGTAACCTACTAGTGGTAACTGCAGGTGTACTCAGAGTGACTTTTTACACATTAATAAGGAAAGCACAGATTGCTCAACTATTTACATAGAATCATAGAATCATAGAATAGTTAGGGTTGGAAGGGACATGAACAATATCAATTCAAAAAGGTCCTCATCTTGGCAGTCACAGAAAACTATTCCTCTTAATTAGCATCTTCCTTTTATATAAACTATGTGGCTTTTACAGATGAGGAGCAGAGTAAGAAGTGCATATATATTTCTCTCTAAGAAAAACTATGTATGTCCAGTCCTTATCTATGCCTTTCAGTGTCACTGCTATGCAGTCACCCCTGCCCCTAATTACAGCAAGGCCCCTGATGACTTTGCATATAAGAAACACACAGAGATATTAAGCAGAAAGGAAAGTTTTAATGGTTTGACTGGCTGGAATTCCTCCCAGCTGTGCTGACTCATTAGCTTGTAACCTGCAGGTGAATGAAAAGAATATGTGCACCATTTAACACCTTTTCCTGGGCTACTTCATGCCAAATGACAGCTCCTGCCTTTTCATATGCCAGTATCTCTTAATCATAGATAAATTGCAAAAGCTTGGGATTTTCTGGGGTATGTGCTTCTGTGTGGTTATATGTTGCCTGTAACCATGTGGGATCAGTCAGGGCACTCTGGATTATTGCTGTAGTCCTGACTAATGCCAGGATTCAGGCTTTTTATCACTAAAATTAATAGAAAGTGTATGGGGAGGAAGAGGTTGTTGTTGGTGGTGGAAGATTAGATCTTATGTCTTAAATGCAAACCCAAGTTATTGCCGATTCATAAATCAGTCTTAGAAGCTCATTTCCTACATCAGCTGCAAAACATCAACATGCGCTTTATTTGTTTCTAAGGAGAATTTAGTGGAACTGCTGTTACCACAGCACTGTGCAGCATGTGATGCTAGCTAGCTTAATCAAATTCCTCTTTGTAATTACAATCCTTGAGAGTGTGTATATTATCATCTATCATCTTCCAAGTTTTTTTAGTATGGTTCCTAAGTTGTAATTGGACCTCAGTGTCAGATGGAGCCTCACTGTGTTACAGTCACACAAACACATCAACCTGATGATGTTGCTCTTTACCTGACCCTCTTCATATGCTGACCAGAGAAGAAAGGTTCTTAAAAACTGGATATGAAGGATTTGTGATATTGAGCTCCCATGCATTTTGTATGGTCACCTACCACATTTTGAGGATCCTGAAATTTAATTCATTGTAGCTCACGCCTTATGGATTTAGTTGCAGAAGGGTGGGTATAAATATAAAAGGAAATCTATTCCTGAAAGTGGCAGGCCATTTCTTTGAGAGACGCCTTTTAACAGCACAGGAAATCAATTAACAACCTTTGTATTTCAAGTCTGGGCCTGGTTTTTTTTCATGCCACTGAGCACCAGATTGATACCACCCATAAAGGCATTCTCACTTTACCATAGTGCTGCGCCACTGGCAGATGTTTGTTTCTAACAGTAAAATCACAATTCTTCTTTCTTGGAAGTAAGACATTTCTCATTTCCAAGAAATGCTGCTTCTGCCTGGTGGAGTGCATTTTTGGAGGAAAGAGTAAAGGATGACATAGAACTCAATGAAAAATAAGAGAATTGCTCTTTACAATGATTTTAAATCATGTCTTGTGAACTTTCTAAATAACATATGTGATGACTGGCTTGGAAATTTAAACAGCAGTTAGAAGATGTGCTATTTGAATTTCTAGTATCATAAAATTCTAATCTTAGAAAACCTCCCACTAAGCTACAGTGGTACTTTTTTTTCTCTCATTTTAAGCCTCTCCCAGAAGTGACTTATGGATCACACTGCAGTACATGAACTGTCAGAGTAGGATTTGACAACCGCACCACATCTAAAATGGCCTGTAAACAAGCACTACACATATAAAACTGGCATCAGAAGTCTTAGCCCATAATGAAACTCCAACATAGTCACCAGACAAGTTCCAGGGTATTTCATTTCTCATAGAGGGAGATAAGGTGTTGGTGGTTTTGGCACAGGGCAAATTGCCAGGTGTCCTGGGTTCAGCAGTAGCAGTCATTTTTCTCCCTCTTAGTAGCTGGTGCAGTGCTGTGGTTTTTGACTTTTGGCCTGGGAGCAGTGCTGATAACACAGATGTTTTTAGTTGCTACTCAGTGACTTTCTGAGTTTCATGCTCTGCTAGGGTGCAGGGGAAGCTGGGAGGAAGCAGAGACAGGACACCTGACTCAAACTAACCAAAGAGGTATTCCATGCCACAGCATGTCATGCCCAGTATATAAACTGAGGGCAGTTACCCAGAAGGGCCATATCACTACTCAACTCAGGCTGTGTATCGGTCAGGGGGTGGTGAGTGGTTGTATTCTCTTCCCTTGTTATTTCCCTTATCATTATTATTATTATTGGTGATATCAGTAGTGGTTTAATGTTATATCTCAGTTACTGGACTGTTCTTATTTCAGCCTGTGGGAGTTACATTCTTTCAATCCTCCTCTGGGAGCAGGGGGAGGAAGAAGGGGGACGGGCATGGAGGAATGAGCACGAGGCTGCATGATTCGACACCAGGGGAAGCTGGATCTCATCCTTCCATTATTCATTGTGTGAAGATGAAAATTTCTGACACTGTGTAAACTTCGCTTTTGTGCTTGAGCGTTTGGCATTTCCACGCCTGCAATTTAAATGATCTATTCATTTTGAAGTTTTTAACACTTTTTCCCTATTTTTGGAAAGGTTATTAGGGAGAAGAAGGTAAGGCCTCAGATTTTCTTACTCAGTCTGACTGTCGACCTGAGTATGACCCAGAGACTATAAGGACATCTTTGATGGATGTTATGACATCATGAGGTTGTCCATTTTATTTCGCTTGTACCATGTTCTGACACAGCTGAGATCACGTGCCATGACACTTAGCAGAGGGAATTTGGTACTTTACAGGGGAATTCAGCTCATTTAAGAAGGTTTTTATGGTACTTATGGTGTAGCCACTCTTCTTTTAAATCCATGTAAGTCTGTCATATGAACTAAAAAAAAATATTTCAGGACTCATCTCATCAGGACTGAGCTGCAAAGTCTGAATTTCAGGAAATAAGATCTCAGATGAAAACACCCTTATTTAATCTAAATCTAGATAAAGTGTCTAGTGCCTGAGAAATAGAGAAAGCACACACACACAAAATAAGAAGAAATAGTTCTTTTGGAGAGAAGAGAGCTGGATAAATGATGTTGCCACCCCTCAATATCAAAGTCCTTGGAAGAAGATGAGATTGAATAGTAGCTATAAAACTCAGCTAAGGTTTTGCCTGTAAAAAAATAAAATTACGTGTAGGTATTCAAGAGTCTGGCAGCTAAATTTGACACAATCATTTATTTAATTTACCAAGACAAACTCCTTGGACTTTCTCCCTGTGCACATAAATATATTTCAGGATTTACTAATAAAAAGCCACAAAATTAAGAAAAAAAACATGAAATGGAAGTAAGAACAATAAAACTAATGCAAAAATAGTTTAAAACATGCTCAGTGCCACCAATGTTCTGCACAGTTGAGAGTCAGCAATGTGAAACAGCATGAGTCTGACCCCCTTGGGATTACAGGTTGAAGAGGAAATGACTAGTTAGATTAGCAGCATTTCCCTCCATCATGGTCATTCTCCCTTCAGCAGTAAAGGTTTGAAGGATCTCGCCATGGATCCAATGTGTCTACATATGTATGTCTGAAGGAGCAAATTGGATGATTGTACTTGTGGCAGTATGTTTAGAGAATACCCTGTGCAAAAGTAAAAAAAGAAAAAAAGCCATCTTAGTCCATGCCAGGAAGAAAATCATACCAAATGCTGCAATATTGAATATCTCAGGCTAACTGCAGTCATTTGTTGTTAAATTGTATGTCCATTAAAGAATATTAAAGAAGATATCAAGCCATTTGTCTGATAATTGGGGCCTTTTATTTTAATCTCATCAGTTTGAAAACAAGCAAAATAATCGGGCTTGTTTATGTCTATTTAGCTGTATTATTTTACTACATTTTGTCTTTCCCTTACTCTTTCCAATTTTCTCGTTTCCTTTCCCGTTTCCCTGTTTCCTTTTTCCTTTTTTTTTTTTTTTTAAACATTTTACCCATACAAGATTAATNAGGTCAAGCTGTCCTTTTTTAAAGCCGCTTTTTTTTCTTTCCGCCACCAACCTCTCCCCTTTTTTCTTTTTTCTTTTTTTTTTTTTTTTTAAACATTGTACACATACAAGATTAAGATAGGATCCTTGCTGATGTTGCTGTAGCTGGCTGAGGAATGGGAGGTGGTACCAATTCAGTCACCTGCTTCCAGTAGTTGTTTTCTTCCTCCACTACCACCAGGCTTTGGGTTTGTCCTTCAAGAATTTGCAGCTGTTTGCTGATTTGATCTATTACATAGGTGTATTCCACTGCATTTCCCATCTTCCTGAAGCACCAACACAAAAAATGCATATAATACATCTGTTAGCATAAAGTTTTAATTCAGTGTTCCTGCTTTTAGTAGAGAAATTTGATTAATTCCAGTATGGATATATAATGTACTGAATAAATAAGCATAGAGAATCAGTTACTCCTAGTACACAATAATAATGGGTTATTTTCTGCTGACATTGCACTTTCTCTGCATCATTAAGGTTTACGTTAATTTTCTTCCACTTATCTATTAAATGTTCCTCAGATACATAATACAACCAGATTGCCTGTTGTTAAAAACTGGGAAAATGGATTTTGAATTATTTTCAGTGTGATTTTGATTCATTGATGCCTCTTGAAAATCCCCAAAGAGGTCAATTCTACAAGCTTCTCCCTTTTTAACTAATGTGCTCCTTCTGAGCCCACTTATTAGTTAGTTTGCTTTTATAAGTCTGCACATTAACATTCTGTATTAAATTTCAATTGGGCCATTTAAGAAGTGCATAAGAAGTAAGTTATTTTACTTTAGGTGATCATCACACTTAGAAACGTTGGACAGAAGGCAGCATAAAAATGTAATGTAGTTGCTTAAAACGCTAGAAGTTCTCTAAATGTCAGTTTACGGATTTCTATCAATCCACAGAAAGGGAAAGGAGATCTTCCAACCAACATAAAATGTACCAGGGAATAATATTTATTTTTAAAAGCTCTTCATTGAAAAGGAAATAATCTGAAAGCAATAATGCCAAATGGAAATGTACTAGAGAGTGAATAAGTTGCTTTGCAAATTACTCAGCCTTTTCAACCTAGTAAAACCATTAATAGTGGCTGTTTTCATTATAATTACCTTATTTTGCAGTATAAAAATTATACTAAAAGGCAGTTGAGATAGAGTTCTTACAGAGAAGATATGAACCATAATGAATCATAATGACTTTAAAAAGCCAAACCAAACCAAATAAACCCCACAATAATCACATTTTAAAGTGGTGTAAGAAGTTAATGAGAACCACTTCACTATGGATTTTCTATTGGTTGAGGAATACGGTTTGTGACTGGTTCTTCCTGAACTCACTCTTTTACCAGGTAGAACCTTTTTGGACACGTGGATTATAACATCTCCATTTCGTCCTATTACCAGCTATTGAAATGATAGCTTTGACTTTTATCCTACTAATTTTGCCAGCACCAAGAAAAGAAATACCAGACGCAATTTTGTTTTCTGTGTTATTTTGAACATTATAAAGTTCTCCCAAGTACTCTGAGTCCTGAAAATCTTAACTGATTATGAACTTACTAATATCAAGGGATGAACTTCTAACACCAAGCAACTCATCAAGAATTTTGGTGCAATTTTTATTTTCTTTTGTTTTGTTTTCTGAAATATTCCTGAAGAAATTCTGAAACATTTTCTTTTAAGGGTTGATATAAATGTTGTTTTGTGGTTTGTTTGGTTTTTTTTTTTTTTTTTTTTTTTTTTTTCCCAAAAC
>NDXB01016760.1:283648-301149 GCA_002631895.1 Agapornis roseicollis
TTTTTTTTTTTTTTTTTTTTTCTCATAGGTGAGATCATATGAAGCTGGGCACAAGTTGTAGGTGGTAAATTCTTTACACATGGCCTGAAAAATACTATGATGAAGATGTGCTGTGTGGTGGTTTAGTTTCTTTAACCTCTCCTCAAATGGAGTTCTAATTTTGGGAACTTGATAAGCCCAGATTAATATTGTGACATTCCTCCAAAGAACTTAAAAAGAATATCAAAGTATGGAAGGCACTAATTAGATCAAACTAAATGGGACACTCATTCAGGTAGCTTACAGGCCCAATCCATTTCAGAGTTAAGGGCATCTGGTAGTATAGCAGAACACAATTCACTATGGCTATACATTTTCTGAATATTTTCATGCTAAATATATAGGTGATACAACAGGGGAAACTAAAGTGATTTTTTTGTTTACTTTTAATTTTTGTGCCAATACATTTTTCATTATAATGCGTCCTATATGTAAGATGGTCCCCATGTAAAAAAATCAGTATTTTATCCCTTCCATCTATATTATACTGCATCTGTACTTTATTGCACAATAAAGTACTCATCTTGTACTTTATTGCACAAGTAAATACTAAAACCATCTTCTTATATTAATATTTATGTACTTAAATGGAGTAAGAGACAATTAAACTATAAATCCCCTAGAATAGTTTTAAAGAAATACATGCAATTAAATTTCTTTCTATACAGGTGAATCTAGCTTAAAATTTCAATAAGGTGTCAGTGAGGCTGGTCTATCTTTTCCTTTTAAATCCAGATAGCTCTGGTAGAAGTAATAATTGAGTTACTAGTCCAGTTGTTTATTTGCTTAAATATTCTGTGAAGTATATGGCAAATATTACTGACAGAACTTTAAGTCAGCTTTTAAGATGTCTCTGCTTTCAGCAGGACATTGGACAAGAAGCCACTCAGAAGCTCCCTGCAGAGAAAACATTATAATTATAGGATTTGAATTTCCAGGAAAAGAAGTCAAAAGGTGAAGAGTTTGACCTCAGCAAAAAGAAGTAAATGTTGAAATATTTTATTATGCCTTGATAGATAAATGAATGTGAAATAACAAAAACTGATATAGAAGAGAATTGAGAGAACTCCTATGGAACAACCAAAAACTAAAAGAAAAAAAGAGGAAAGAACAATGTTAAGGCATTGCAAAACACAATACAAAAATAATTCGATAATATCAGAGAATGGTTTGGGTTGGAATGGGCCTAAAACTCATCCAGTTCCAACTCTTCTGCCATGGGCAGGGACACCCTCCAGTAGACAAGGCTTCTCAAAGCCCCATCCAACCCGGCCTTAAACATTTTGAGGGATGGGGAAGCAGTAGCTGCTCTGGGCAACCTATTCCAGTGTCTTATTACCCTCATAGTGAAGAATTTCTTCCTAATGTCTAATCTAAATCTACCTTTATTCAGCTTAAAGCCATTCCCCCTTGTCCTATCACTCCATGCCTTTGTATAAATATCCCTCAGAAAGTTTTTGTAGGCTCCCTTTAGGTGTTGGAAAGCTGATACAATTTGCTGTATTGCATCACAGACTGGACTATTTAGGTATGTAATGTGTATTTAGCAGAGGCCATTTCCTAGAGTAAGACTTCAAAGAGCCCTAAACAAAGCTGCTTAAACGCATTGTAGTTTGTTAATTAAATTACTTACACTTAAATAGAAATCCATTGCATGTATTAGTTTTTCTTTTTTCATCTAGAATGTGAAAACATCCTGATCTTAAGTGAAAAAGATAATCATTATTCCAAAATGCACTTTAGAGTAAAACAGGATTATGCTGAGAATGTGGGATTCCTAAACATTTCTAAACTAAACCAGCCAGACACTAAACGCAGATTATGTGTAACCTCAAAGAGAACCCATAACTGACATCTGAAACTGAGGTCTAAAGAGGACAAGGAATGCAACACAGTCAGCAATAACATTTCTGGTACGCCAGCTGGGAGCGAAGATAAACATTGGGCGCAGATGTGCAAGCCTCAGCTGTGGTGGAAAACCAGAGTATCTTGCTGTCCTAACGTCCATGCATTTATGGGCTTCGATGCAGTGATGTGCTGTAGGGCCACAGCCACTTGACTGTCATACTCTGCCAGGGAATTAGCATGTTGCTTATGCCAGAGGCTGTCAGGCCTCAGTTGATGTTGCCAGCAGCAGCCTGGCAAGCTGCAGTTCTGAAACTATAAAAATTGTTGACAAAACCCTTTACAAATGCATTAACATCAAGCTCATTCATATACATTCTCCTTATTAGTACCATACCTTAATTCTGCAGCAGGGAGCATGTGGGAAACCTGCTTTGTAGGTTTTTGTTTCAGTGTTGTTCGTTTTCTAGCGGAAAATTATGAGTCATGCACGATGGTGGGCTTAGCAGTTTATCTTGTTTCTGAAGACATGTTAATTGCATTCTCCATTTAGTTGTGGTTAGGCTTGAAAGGGGAAAAGAAAAATCCTATAGGCAGTTTAGGATGCGGGGCATGTGTCAGTGGAGGAGAAATACAGGTTACCACATTTGTAACATGTGGTTAACAAAACTGGAATCACAATAGCCGTAGTTCACTGATAGTTCTTTGAAGAACAACCTCAGATATCTTAAATACAGTAATCTCCTTGAAATTTTCTCCAAAGAACTGGTAGGGACTTATGTGCTATATTATTTGAGATGTTTTTAATTGTGGGTTTTCTTTTTGAATGAGGAAGGTAGTGCGAAAGGGATATTTATTGAGCAGGTTTTTTGCACACTCATTTTTCTATGGTTAATTCTTGATGAGTGAGTAACGAAGAAACATTTAAATCTTGAGAAAGGAGAACTATTGCATAGTTTTGGATTTGAAACATTTTCCTATCTCTTCTATTCTTCACTGAGCTAAGAAGAAGACAATTGTTATTGGAATCTTGGTTTCAGAAGTAAGTAGATATTTTCTTTTTATTGTGTATCTATATTGGTGTGTATTGTGTGAGTGTCTACTAGGAGGTGATCAGCATCACAGGATGACTCAATGCTTTCTAAACTTCACACGAAATTTGAGGTCCTTAACATTTTATTGTTTATTTTTTTTTTAATTACAGTGAAAAAATCTAGAAGAAAGTATTGCTTTTAAGAAAGGACTCTAAAGCTTTACCTTGACTCACTTAAATTTTTATTCAGTGTAGTATTGAACAACAGTGTAAGATAGAAGGATGAGTGATAAAAACGCTTAATATAATTCCATCCGCTATTGTAAAGCCTATGTTTGATTCTACCCTCTCATCTGAACAAGGATAATTAATATGTGCTCCTAATCACTCATTCCTTCTGTCCAAAAGCATAAAAGAGACAGAGAGCTTAAATAGGTGCTGAGCTGCATGAAAAAAGTATTTTTGGTTACTAGAAATGGTAGAGAAAAAAGAATCTAATGACAAAAATTAACATCAGCAAATTGACATTTTCAAGTGTCTGGATGACACAAAGAAAAAGTACACCATTATACAAACTTGTTTCAATGGATTGAAGAAAATTGCTTAGAATTAATTGCTATCAAGTCGACTTACAAGGGAAAATTAAAAGAAGTTTTATAGAGCAGTTGCTGAATGAAGCACTATATTAAGACTCCTGAGCAACAGTTTATCTTAGGGTTAGTGTGATATAATGAGACGGGTCATTTATTCACAAATAATACATACATTTACCAAAGGGTGATAAAAACAATTAAACAAAACTTTTCCTCAAATTACCTTGTGAATGCAACTTGCCAAATTCTGTAGAAAAAGTCTTGGCAGAGAAGTTAGCTTAGTAAGAACTGAGCTAAGTTAACTTGCTGCAGCAAGTACTCCATGTCTCCCTGTATCAAAGATTAGTAAAATACAGCATTAGATTAATACACAAAGTATAGGATTCTATGTGTTACACTAAGAAATACTGTGACCTGAAATTTCAAGCTGGGATATTCATCAGATGCATGTTTTTTAGCAGAAAATGGGGAGCTCTTTATTAGGGCATTCAGTGGTACATGAAGAAATGACTACAGAAACTGTCATTTTTTTCTTTTTTACCAGGGCAAATGTTTGTTCTGCAAAAGGCACCCCACAATTAAATGCTTCCCCATTCATGTTTGCAGATCAGAACCATGAAAAGGCTCACCCCATGCAAACAATAGCTACCACATTGTGCGCCTTTATTTTCAGATGAAAAACACGGTTGTCTCTTCAGTTAATAATCTCTGCCAATTTGGCCTGACTGATTTACTGAACATCATTTACTGATGCTGTCCAAATAATCTCTATTCATGCCACTGAAAGTCAGTGTCAACAACTGTAATAATAGTGCACTTGTTTCTTCACTGCTCCAGAAAGAAGAGACATCCTGAGTTCAGGGGGATCCTGAGAGAAACAGTGTTAATGAATGGCCTTCCCAGCTGTATGCAAGTGAAAAACCTCCTCAAGAGTATTGCTTAATGAAGCCACTGCCTTCCCAAGCGCACACCTTGCTTGGTCCTGTTGGCATCAGAACAATTGTACAGGGGTAGCACAGAACTGGCCTCAACACCTCTAGTGAAGCCAAAAGGCTTTATCCCCCTAGACCAACTGACACTGAAGAGACACAAGACTATTTTCATCTACTTTAGCTCTACTTCATCAAACCCAATGGGAGTAAGTAGTTACGTAAACTTTGAAAAGCAAAAGCAAAGAGAAAATTGAGTGCTGTAACCCTTCACTGATGTTTTTATGCTCCAGACTAGAATAGTAGCGCTCTCCCTGAAATAATAATCACTTTCAGTGTCCTTCACAAGGACATTCCACATTTTCAGAGGAGACTGAATTTTCTTTCATACTTTCCGCAGCTCTGGACCTCCTGCAATGGGATCTGATTTGGCATCAGCCTCCAGTAGGCTACCCATGCCATCTGGAGAAGAGGCTTTCTGCAGAGTGAATGAAACAGCTGTAAGAGTGTTTTTAGGGAGGGAAATGAATGTAGCAATAGAGGATTTGCAAACATTGGAGACTATCAGCAAGTATCAAGGCACTGATTTCACTCCCTGTTGAAATGAGGCAACTCTGCTTATTACACAGACAGCTTGTTATGCCAGAGGGTGTTGTGTCAGTAGACTTTTCAACCACTGACAGAGGCTTTCTATCTCCCTAGAGCCTTTTTTTCTCCAGGCTGAACAGCCCCAACTCTCAGTTTTAATTCATAGGAGAGGTGTTTGAGCCCTCTGAGCATCTTTGTGGCCCTCCTTTGGACCTCTTCTAACAGGTCCATGACTTCTTTTTTTTTGTACTAGGGCCCCCAGAATTGGATGCAGTACTTCAGGTGGGGTCTAACAAGACGAGAATCACTTCACTCAACTTGCTGGCCCTGCTTCCTTTTACTCAGCTGGGGATATGGTCGTCATTCTGGGCTGCAAACACACATTGCTGGCTCATGTCCCATTTTTGCACCCACCAGTATCCCCAGGTCTTCCTTGTCAAGGCTACTCTCAGTCCATTCTCCACCCACTCTGTATTTGTTCTTGGGGCTGTCACAAGCCAGATGCAGGACTGCTCACTTCGCTTTGCTGAAATAGTACAGTCTTTCGTAGTTCTTCATCGGCATCATTCACTTATACCATTCTCATGCTGTTTTGAATGCAATGTTTTACAAATTGCTCCCAAATTTAAGTGTATTAAGTAAAGTTTCTTCTAGTAGAGTTGCACAACTCACTCTAAGAACTAGAAATGGTAAGAAGCCTTGAGACACTGCTGTGATAATATCCTGTAAAGTCCAGTAGCTCAAATGTTGATATTAAGGGTGACAGAAAGGACAAGAAATTTCTCACAGAGATTTTTCCACCTAATTTATATCACAACAGTGATTTTTAGCTGATGACTGAACTTAGTAAGACAAAACCCAAACATAACCCTTGCATGTAAAATACTATGCTTATGCCTTTGGTTGTCTTTCTGAATGATGCATACTACTTTTCATTAATATAGGGGAGGTGAAACAAAACCTTGATGCTCTTATATATTTAAACAAGTGCGAAATCAGAGTTTCTTCCAAAAAGGAAATATGTTCCTTTTTTTTTTTCCTTTGTGATCCAAAATCTCCCTTCCTTTCCCTCCTCCTTTTTCAGTCACAGAATATTCCATTCATGTGAGATTCACAGTCATTTCCCATCATCCTCTATTTGATATCACTTTATATTAAGAGCAGATGAGCTATACCTTTGTATTTATGAGTTTATGTAATTATTAAAAGCAGCCATATAAAGATATTCCGGCATGCATTGTAACACAACTTTGTGTCAAACATTGCTCACTTTAACCAACGCAAAAATGGAGTTTCTTCTTTTCAGTTAATGGAATTGCTGCTACTCCTGAAGCTACTTGCGATCTTATTTGCATTGCTGTCTGTTTCTCGTGTTATTGAAGGATGCTTTGAGCATTTTCTGTCCTCAGGATTTCCCCTCAGTTAGCTCATTATATCTTTCTGTCTGCAAAAGCTGTTCATGCCAAATGAACAGGATTTTGGGTGCATTTCTTCTCAGTCCTCTATGCTAGCTGAGCTTATTTAAAAAAAAAAAGATTTCAGGGATGCAATATTGAAATAGGACTTTTCTCATCTGTGAGTATTTTAATATTTTGCATTAGAAAACTGTTGTTATACCAATATGAATACTAATATTAAAAATTGTATTTGTTCTGGTGTGTATATTTGTACAATCTTTTGACATATTAAATTACAAATATCTTAAGATGACAAATAAAGTTGTTGATGGACCAAACAACTGAAAGACCAAAAGCTACACATTAAGTCTTGAACGACTCAAATGGAAAGTAAAGCAGAGCAGATGGATGAGAACAAACTTTAGCAAGATTCTCCATTCTTTTTAATCTTCAGATGAAGCCTTGATGTCTTTTCAAAATGGTCTAATCAACTCACAGATGTACTGGTCTTTCAACTGGGGTGACTGAAGAGGGGGTCCCAGCACAGAGAGGGACCTCAGAAGAGAGTCTAGCCTACTCCACCCCACAAGGTGTCTCTGTCCTACCTTGCAGGTGTTTCTAGTGTGCTAAAGACCTTCACTAGTGGGCACTCTAGACAAAAAGTCTCCCTATCTTTTAGTAGTTTTCCTCTAGTACCTAATGTGAATTTTCTGTTGTGGAATTGAAGAAAGTTTATTTTCTTTTATCCATGATACCAGTTAGACATTAGAAGGTCTTCTAAAACTGTTTCACTCCCCCCTTGCTCTCATCTCCTTTAAGCATCCCAAATATTTTTAATCTTCTCTCAGGAGGATTAATTTGGTGCCCTTGAACAGGGATTAAACATGTTTATTTTGCACATTTTATCTTCTGCACATTTTCAGAAATTCAGCCAAAGCCAGGAGACCGCCTCTGGAAGGGGTACAGTGCTGCTGATGGTTGTTTGGGTTCCTTGATTTATGCACAGGTGCTATCAGCCTTTCCCTGTGTCATTGCACCAGTTTTGGAATCTTTCTGAGTTCAAAGCATGGAGTCTTTGTGCTGTTGCCTCTCACCAATGCTTCTCACCATGGGATGTTACCCCGCTGTCACCTCTGCATCAAGCTGCTGTGTACCAAGCACAGATCTGTCCATAGATCTAATAGATATCATGATCTCACGGTGCTTTCTAAGCATTAACTATAAGAACTAATGCAAGTGGAGAGCTAAAAGTTTCTCCCTTTAAAACAAAAACCAGCAAAGCCTCCTTATGTTGCTCAATACTTTCTAATATGATCTACACAATGCTCTGTTAGGCCATTGTTTTTAATATATCAATTTCCTGCATGCAGCACTTCACATCTGTCTGCTTTCTGTAACGTCTGGTCAGAGAAGCTTCTCTGCTTTCAAGAAATCTCACATCTAATGCACATATTTGGAAAAGTATTCTTTTCAAAATTTTAATATTTTAGCCATATTTCCAGTTATGTGCTGGAACAAACTACTGTAACGTTTCAAAATTCTAAAATTCTCTGCATTTGGGTTTTTTTTAGGTATAATTTTCAATGCAGGTTGTATTCATTATTTTTGTATTACGATGCTCTCTTTTCAAGTAAACTGATTTTAGTTTAGGAGAGAAAACTGTGGAACACACCTTACTGGCAAACAGATACTCTGTTGTATGCTCCATCGTAGCAAAGAGACAAGCATTCAAATAAGCTGAGCACTGAAGTGTTGCTGGTATTTGGGGCATCAAGCTGGAAAAAGAAAAGTCATGGTTGATTTGTTGGTTCTCAGTGTTCAGTGCGTGCATTAAAAGGGACTTGAAGAAGGTGGAAACAAATGGAAATCACTGAGTTTCTCAGGAGACCTAATGGCATAAGACAACCTATAACCTTTCTTCCAGATGGCAATTTTAAACCTAACCATTTGTTAACCCTGTGTGATGGCCTCTGTGCAAAACCATTTAAATGATGTTGTGCTGAAAATAAAGCAGCATAACAAAATCTATACATAGAATTAGTACTGTTATTTTTCACATTTTTGTGTATAGAGTATATCCTTTTTTCAGAATCCCATTCTAAAAGTATGCCTCTTCTGCTGCACCTACCACCCCCCCATTTAAACTGTTCAATTCAAAAAACTAGTATCAGTTTTTTGAAGAAAGTTAGTTATTTATAGATATAAAGACCTGTGAAATATTTTCTTAATATTCTAAGATACATAAATTAATGACAAGAATGGAACAAATTATAAGAACTGTAGAAGAATTATCCATTAAAGAAAATCTATGTTCTTCTGAAAACTTATTTTATATGACTGATTCCTTCAGAGCTGATTTGTACAAAACAACATCTCAGCATCACACAGGCTTTTCAGGACTGCTCAACTGAGTGTGCTGTTTTAATCCACAATTGTTTTTCAGAAAACAATGTTTTTTGTAAATTAATGGCAAAATTTCATAAAGGTCAAGGATTTAGTGGAAGGTAATAAAGGTAAAATATGCTTCCAGGTACACAGTTTGATCTTTTGACAGAGCAGTGAGAGTAATTTGAAATTCTTTTTATACATTTCTGACCACCATTTTCTAACACCAGAAAATAAACTGAAACCCTTATTTTTAAACTTATTTTTAAGATCCCTTACTTAAACCCCAAGCAAACAAACGAACCTGAGAGAGAAAAAAGTACTGTATAGAGTTTCCAAACCAGTGAGAAGTTATTTCTACACTCAGAGTGAAATTCTGAGTTGGGCTGGGGTTTTCTTGTCAGATTAAATAAGCCCCTGTTTAATATTACCTCTTTACTATTAATAGTTTGAAAAAGAAATCTTAAAGTTGAGGTATAAAACAATGATATTTTAGGGAAAAACAGGAATTGATAAATTCCTTTATAACTCATGATTGAACAGCAAAGACATTAAACACAATTTTCACAGAATCTTCTGGCTCAATTACATGCTGGCTTAGTGTGTAAATCTTTGATGGCCTCTGCCTTCAGCATAATGTGCTTTCTTAACTATTGCATTCTGTATATATATTTAGAGAAAACATCTTAAATGCTGCACACTAGCAATAATTCAAGCTTCTTTTGCACTGTCCTTTTCACATGCTTCATTCCACAGGTATTATTAGTAAAGCAACACAGTCATTCATTCTTCAAGTCCTATAAATCATAGTCTTTCCTCATTACACTGGCCATAACATGCCAATCCATTTGAGTTATGTTGTTTACATGATGCTGACAGCAGGAACTTGCTTGAAAGCAAGACACTTTTCTTAAAATAGCAATCAGACTTCAAAGGGAGCAAGGATTGTTACCCTATGGGCTTGCATTTGAAGAAGCAGTATTTCTGGTTGTTTTTTCTTTTGACATAAAACACTTGAGAATAATGGATGACATTTAAATAGCCAGCATACCTAAAAGTAAATTTGCCCTGTTTTTACATAGGGGTGAAGGCTGTTTCAGAAGATATTCTTGTCCATATTCCTGTCTAGCAAGCTAAATGTATGCAACATGGGAGTGATGTTGTGGAAGTAGGCATCCATCACCATTTAATAACATAATGTAAGCCAAGTAAACTTATAGACACAGTGTTATTTAGTGCCAGAGCAGCTGTTCACATACAGTTCAATATGACAGATATGCTGAAGTTTCTAGCTACAAACCTTTATAGTCTGCACTTGTTTTGAAGGAAAGATCAGACATTATGTAGTAATCTTTACTATTCATCCATTCCAGCTTCACTTCAGGTCCCTACTGAACTTCAGCAGATTATGATAGAGACAAGCAGATTATGTTAGAGACAAAGCTTTTGGTTACCATGTCCCTGCCATGTGGTTCGCTCTCTATGTTAGCCACTTCACTGGCTGAAATGTGCTTCTGGAAAGAATTTAATATTCTGATCAGAATAGAAAAAGAGTTGGATCAATGGGGGAGTAGGTACAACCTGTTAAATATTTCTTTAGTACTGTGGACCCTTCTGAATATTTGGACCCTTGATATTTATCTCCTATTTAAGATTTTAGACCCTTCCACTCTCCTCTCCAAATCTTTCATAGCCATTTTGGCTGGCATACCTCAGTCTGTGAATCTGAAATACATACTGAGGAAATAACTTTCACATAATTTATTACAATAAGTGAATGTAATGAAATACCATGAAATCCAAGAATATGCGCTTCTCAGTTTTTAATTTATCTCTGTAAGGATGTACATCCCTTTTCCATGTATAAGAGGGCAGAAGTTTTAATTCTTTGCATGTTGGGTTTTGTTAGTTGGGTTTGGTTTTTTTTTTTTTTTGCTGTACCTTAATGGTTGAATTACAACCATGTAAACCATTATATCAGTTCTTTCAAATTCCTCTTGTTTTTCCTAAACAAATCTTCTCCTTATCTTCTCCTCTATCAACCTTTATCTTCTGTACAAAATTGGCAAAAAAAAAGTATCAAGCTACAAACTGGAATGTATCTAGACGTGTTCCCATCCTATACAGCATTCAGCTGTGGAGTAAGTCTTTATAATAGGACTATATATAAAGCATGAGAACTGATCAGTTGATTAAGTTGATTTTCAGGTTTCACAAAGAAGACTTGTTATCTTGAAATGATAAACATTGTTAAATGGTCAGTTACATGGTGTCTGAAAGTAAAGTTCTCCAACTATCATGATGAATTCAAGTTTTAAACCAGCAGTGAATAATGAATGAAGATCTATTACAAGAGCTTGAATCATCTTTTAAAAGGAACCTATGGATTTGGCAGTGGTACTGCTTTTTAAGCTAAGTTGTATTTAAAAAAGAAGCTCAAAAAATAATAGGGAAAGAATCTTCTGTTACTCTGCTCTCTAGCACTACTGAAAAAAATAAATCATGAAATATACACTTTATTGCAATGCATTACATTGACCCGCCCTACCAAAACCATGCATAAATTTACACATGAGTTCATTTATGCATTTATTCTTTCTTTTATATGGACATAAAAGTACATGGAACATCTGGCAATCAAGCAACTGTAAAAACTTTAGGAAATGCAATGCAAAATCCATTTAGTAGTATCCTGGTATCTAACTGGTATCAAGCTTCTTACAGTAAGCCTGCAGATTTCTGACTATATAGCATTCTGAATACAGTTTGAGATAGGATTCTTTTCTCATTTTCTTTTTTCCCTTGGAGCATTCCAAGTTTGAGCACTCAGTTCTCCTTGATTTAATTAATGCTTCCTCTACAGCAGCTCACTTTCCTAATTTAATGTGACATGTTATTCAGTTAGAATAAAGTAGCTTTTTCATTTGCATGTATTCATGCAAGCCAGTTAAACACAGCTCACAAACAAGTAAGTACTGGGTGAGAAGTGAGAGTATTTTATAAATTTATGTAGAAAGAAAAGATAATTTTTTTACTAAATTGGTGACTGCAGCATATACTTATGTATGTAATCTATCCTGCTTTTTATTCCTGTAAGGATGTCACTCCTTATGTAAATGCTTGAATTAAAGAAGTGGTGTGAATTCATGGCACAAAGTCATTTAATATCAGGCTATGGCATGCTATAAAATACCAAATTGTTGTTATTAGTTCTTCAGGTTTATAGAAGTGCATCTCTAATCCATTAATGGAAAGGAAAAAGAAAAGAGAAAAATAAAAAAAATAGATACTGAATGAACAGATACTATTCTTGTCTTTCTGTTCAAGCAAGGGCTGTTCAATTATGTCAGAATGACTTTTGCAGTCCACTGTCTTCATGTCATTGCTTTTTCCTACTGCAAAATGTTTTGCATGCTCTCTGGAGAAATTACAGGGGGTTGCCATTATAGAAGAATGTGGAGGGGAGCAGAGAGAGGTTATTTTGGTTTTCTCAAGCAGACATCACAAGCAACACTGAACTGAAACTCTTTGCCTTATCTGAGAGTTTCATGAGAGCAGAGCTCATTATTGAATGGGATAACAGATGAACCCTCTGTTTTATATTAAGGAAAACTAACACTCTTACTCAGGACAAGGATCATTTTAGTCTTATGTTTCCAAAGCAACCAACACCAAAACTTGCTCCAAGGTTTCCATCTGCATTTGTTTAATTGGAAGAGAGACTCATTTATCAATGTAAAAGGCAGGTAAGAGATAAAGTGCTGAACAGGTATATTTCGTTTGACTTCCAATTGTGGGACATTGGGAGGCATATCACATATCTCATCCTAGCGCAGCTAATAGTGGTTCAAGTTAGAAATATTTTTGAGTCCATTTTCTCATCAAAATGGAATTTATGCTTCTATTAGTAGTAATGGATTCATGTAAGTCGCCAAAAGCCCTGGTGTTCGTACCAGTGTGGAAAAACACCGATCATTATTGTCTGCTTTTTACGCTCACTCAGTGAACAAAAATGGTTACATAGTACTGAAAGTGCATTCAAATGTCTTAAATACAGAAATGCTGTGTGTCTAGAAGAGGTAGCTTTTCACACTATGTTGCTTTCCTTACGATAAGAGTTTGCCCTACAAAGAGCTACTTAAAATGTATATGAGCCATCAAGTACATTTTGAGACATTACAGGCTAATTATAGCTATTTATCATACCACTATAAAATTTTGTTTCTGTATAGCTTTCAAAAAGGTATTCTTTTCCTATTTATTCCATATAAGGCACTCAACCTAGAATAGTTATTTGGAACACCACTTTAACACTTTCAGTATTGACTGTAGGTGATTATACTTACTGTTGTGGTTGCTATTCTCCATGTTCCCTTTTGCATATTTTGCCTAGGTCAGATTTTCCCTGGGACAATATTTTCATATTAACATAGCTCTAGAGTGCCAGCTATGATTATACCTCCCTAATAGTTTTTGTCTCAACTGAGTATTAAATAAAAGGTCTAGGAGTACTCTACTGTGGGACTTGGTGTCCAGCACAGTATTTTATATCATGTCTGTAGTTTAAGTTGTGCATTCACCTGTGGTCCAGACAGCATATCCTAAGCCCTGAATATTTTATTTTTTATTATACTAATACTTCATTATACCAATACTATGCTTTTGATAGCAACATATAGAGCACATAAATTGTTGGTGACTGAACTGGGTAGAATGAATTTCAAATAGTTACCCATTTTAGAGAAAGCTTAAGTAGCTTACATGACTCCTTGGTCAGGTTTTCCTTTTCATCAAGAAAGCAGATACAGTTTCCTGAAACACTTGTTTCTGATAAAATTAGGAAAGGAATTTGAGGATCATGATGTAATTAAATTTATATCACCCTGAGTATGCAGCTATCCATCATAGTGACAGATGGGGCAAGCTAAACAGTGCAGATCAGTTTCCTTGAAAATACATTTCTCTAGCAAAACCCAGAAAGCCATTAATGAGTTTGGGTATTTGTGTTGTCATGAGCAAATACATGGAGACACAGATGCAGAGTATAGATTCCTTATTTATATGGGCATACACTTTGAACTTGACTGTATGGATCTTTTTAAGTCCAGGGGACCTTTATCAGTACAGACAAGGGCAGATTTAGCTATCTACTACAGTCAAATAGTCTGCTTTAAGTGCTATTAATCTTAATTTTTCCCTTGCCGACACTACCCTTTGCACAAAGCTCTAGTTTGAGCTTTCACAGAGACAACTGATTCCCTCCTCATGTATTAATCATATTCTGTGTGCAAGGGCATCCTTGAAAAACATTTTATCCTCTGCTTATATTGTGTGCTTAAAAAACTGTGGCTAGGAAAAATTTATATACAGATCATGTAGGCCTACGTGGTGGGTGCTTCAAACCTTTTTTATATATTCACCACAGAAGCAGGATACATGGCTTGAAATCTACCCTACTTTATTGCTTTCTCTTACTATGCCTAGGATTGCCATTATTGCGGTGTTTTTATTTGTATTAGTATGTATAGGATGGTGCAGTAATCAGGTCATATTTATTACATGTTAAATTATATATTTACTATATTATATTTACTATCTAAAACAAGCTTTGAGGAAAATTGCCAGGATTTTAGTGATGGCCAGTTTATATGCTCTGTTTAACTTTTTCCTTTCCCTTTACTGTCCTGGAAATTTGTATTCCTTCATTTTTTGAAAAATCTGCTCCCTGTTCTGTCTTCCACTAAAACCAAAGAGAAAGATTTTACACAAAGTTTCTTTATTTCATATTTATCAGTGTAATACAGACAGCATCCTGTCTGATATAACAGAGATATATGTTTATATCTGTGCTTTCAGAATATTCATAGGAGACAGTCTAATGCCATTTTAGTCAAAAAGCGATTTCTCTCTTGGTGAAAAAGGAATTTCTTTCTTCCCTGAAACACAACTAGAAACATAAAGGAAACCATTATTGTACACTTACATTTATCTACTTTTCTTTTTTTGGATAAAGACCACCATAAACAACAACAAAAAAAAAAAAACCCAAACAAACAAAAAGACCAAAAAAAAAACAAACACCCAAACCAAAACACACAATAAAATTAAAGCATAGTCTTCAGGAATTATTTTACACATGTTCTTGTTTCCCAACATCATCCTCCTCCCAAACTTCCAAAGAAGTCTTCCATAGATTTACAGAATCCTGAAATTCTTTTGTGTCATGCAGACGCTTTTGTTTTATACTGCACTGCCAGGTAACTCCAAGTGTCAAAAGAAACCCATCTCTTTGCAGTGTCACTTATGGCTCTCATCATAATTTCTTTTGTTCTCCTTTTGGTATTTATTTTCTCATGAAGGACTGTTGACAGCTCTGGAAGAACTGTTCCACAGACTTTGGAAACCTGCTCAAACAGCAAGTTGTGTTTCCTATATTGCACACAGCTGAAATGATTGTGGATTTCCAGATGGCCAATTTTGTAATGAATTCTGCACCCAGATCTATCTATTTGAATGTGCAAAACACCAAAATAGTGCACCCAAAAACCCTGCAAGGAGCAATAATCATCACGCACTGTAGCGACAGGTCAGTAGTCTTCTACACGTTGGGACCTCTGAAAGTTGTACTGCGTTGTCTGATTAATTTATGGAAGCTCTTCCCACTCTTTCCTCAAGGGTATTTGGTACTGCAAATCAATATCAATTTCTACAAAATGTGCATTGTCAGTCTTCCATTATTTATTTCATAGCTGTTGTCTGATTATCTCAGGTACAATTCCAATTATGTAGTAAATTGATATATGATATTTATTTCTCAATAATCATATACAATTATTAAATAAAATGCTTCCCACCTATGCTCCACCCTTCCAGACATATTTCATTTATCTCCAGGAGAGACATAGAAACCACCATAGTTGCTTATTAAATAAAAGATGATGGTTCATGAAAATGCTTTTGCTGCTCATTCTCTTCTTATGAGGGCAAGTGCAAAGCTCTGAAGTATTTCCTCAATGAATAGTTCAATGGGAGAAAGCACTGAGGTTAAAATGTGTAGCAAAAGCAACCTACAAGGCCTAAGAGAAGAAAGATTTGTGTAAAAATAACACAGATTAGTTGTATTTTGTTGATTTTAGATCATTTTATTTTATAACATACTCTACTGAATATATGATACTTGTAAATCTTTTAAGCAATGTTATTTTTTGCTTCATGTTTATTTCTTCTCCATAAATCTCTGGGGGTTTTGTAGCTTGCCTTTGTCACACAGACTTTTAATTTCTAAATATGATTGTATTGATGCATAAGTAATATCTGTATCTTTTATACCTTACCGACTGCACTGAATGGAGAGTATTTGACAGAATGGATTTTAGGAAAGTAAATGTAGTGTTTGAATGCTATAGCTAGCTGATAGGTGATATTCTTGTATCTCTTGTAACAGTCCATTTACCAAAAGTGCAGGAGGTGGGTTATAATAGCAAATTCCAATATCTTATAAAACTCAGTTGAAACCAGAGAGATCTACACTTTCTGAAGGCTTTTCTCCTTTACCAGATACTGAAGTATTGGTGGCGTGGTTGCAAATCCTCTGTATCATCTTCCTGATAAATCACTAGCCGGAATAAAAATGGACCCCAGCTTCACAGCTGCATTTTTGAATGTGTTCACGCATTTTTAAGTGTGTGAACCATGGGTTATTGCCTTCTATATTAATGAATATCACTAATAAGTCTTTCAGCAAACAGCATAATGTTTTTCTTCTTCATTTTACTCCACAAGACTTTAACAGTTACCCTAGTTAGCAGGGAATATAGGTTATTAAGAAGCCTTCACTGCCTTTCAGTGAATAGTTAAAGCTCTGCAAAGCATATACAAAATAGTACTTACCTCTCCATCTTTATTACTTATAATTGTTCTGTTTGCCTGATACATATAAGCAGGCAAGTTTTTTTGCCTGGGACTGGGTACACATCTTTCATAAAACTATCGTATAAACTAATGGGAGCAGAATGTGGATGCCCTGGCAGATAAACACCAGCAAATACTGTATCTTGTTTGTGTTGGCACTTTCTTAGGGGCTGAGCTTCTTGTTTGCCCATCACTAGCTGTCCAGAACTCTGGGGAGCAATTTTTCAGTTTGGAGTGCATTTAAAAATTCAGGGTGCTTTGGAGAGCAAATGATTAATACTGTTAGCACTGTCTCCTCATTAATTTCAGATGACATTGCAGGAGTGATAATCAATCTTCAAAAGAAGCAATTATTGAAGTAATTTTAAAAAGTACAATAAAATGCAACATAATCTAAGCCAATCTAGAAACTGTTCTCCCTTCCTGTTGGAAAACAGAAACTAAATGGATTAACTTACAAATATGTAAAGGGTGAGTGTCAGGATGATGGAGCCAAGTTCTTTTCAGTGATGTCCAGTGATAGGACAAGGGGCAATGGGTGTAAACTGAAGCATAGGAGGTTCCATGTGAACATCAGGAGAAACTTCTTTACTGTGAGAGTGACAGAGCAGTGGAACAGGTTGCCCAGGGGGTTGTGGAGTCTCCTACATTGGAGATATTCAAGGCCCGCCTGGACAAGTTCCTGTATGATGTAATTTAGGTTACCCTGCTCTCGCAGGGGGGTTGGACTAGATGATCTTTCGAGGTCCCTTCCAACCCTTAGGATTCTGTGATTCTGTGA
>NDXB01016760.1:301220-313916 GCA_002631895.1 Agapornis roseicollis
TCTGCTAGGGGGATTGGACTAGATGATCTTTCGAGGTCCCTTCCAACCCTTAGGATTCTGTGATTCTGTGAATTAAGAGAAAACATTTTATTCCTTACTTAAGGACACTATACAGAGACAATACAATGTAGTTAGCTTGCTTTGAAAGTACCTGTGTTGACAAGCATCCTAGTTGCATAACAAATTACTTGATGCCCTGGAACTTAGTGGGCAATCTTCTCTCAGACAGGAAAACAATCTATTTCAGTGCTGCCTGGAATTATCCTATATGCTACCTAGTAATATTGAGTTGATAATTGTGGCAATTTGGGACTGCTGAAGTTACACATAGCCTCTTCCTGATCTTGTTGGCAGGGGAGCAACCTCATTCTCCATAGATCCACACCTGGCAAGGTCAGCTCTCAAAGAACAGTCTGTAAGCCCCAGTTAATGACTTCCAGGTTTGTGTCATTGAGAGAATACCTGTATGTACCGCCTTTAGAGTTTACTATCTATAGAGGAATAAATAGAAGATTGTGTTTTCCAGCTTTGACTTCACTCTTAATATAATGCAAAGCAAAAAATGAAATGTACTAATTCCTGCATTTCTGTTCCAAGGGTTTCATCAACCTTCATTTGAAATTGAAACCTTTGTTTTCTGCCTCAGGATAGGATGCATACACAGATATTCATTACTGGTAATATTAAGAATAATTACATGTAATAATCTAGATACTATAAATAATTTGATAAAATTATAAGAAATATACAATATGGCTATACTATACTAACTAGAACATTTGCTTTATTTGCAGAGAAAAAGTATTTTTAAAAAACTGAAATGAGATATTGGGTCATTAGTTCAGGGGTCTATTCAGGCTTTACTGAAGGCCATGGACTATGCATAGCACTTAAGATAGCGTTAGGTTTATGTATAGGTTTATACATTTGTTGTGTAAATTGCCAGGGATGAATTATGTTCACAAAACTAGTAATTATAACCATAACGACATTTTTTTTGTACAACCTTTCCTATTAAGGTATATCTCATTGAATTTAGTACTATTCATCTGCAATAGTTCCTCACCTGATTGCTTTAGGCATCTTTTAAACTTTTCAGTGAAAGATCTCCTTTTCTTTAGAAAGACAGGGCTGCTTTGCTGGGCTTACAATGATGCATACCACTTCTGTGGTACACTTTCTTCTTCTACATAATTTCCTAGGGTCCGTCTGTCGTTCCACAGGCTATTCATGCCTGACTCACCCGATTGTTCTGACTGAAATTCTCCCTGAGTTCTTTTGCAGGCCGTTCAATATGAATACTTGTTAGAATATGTCTCTGAATCTGACAAGGCTTTGCACTCAGTGTATCTTTATTTTGTTCCAGAACCTCTTCAGAACATTTTATTCCTTCTCCTGCAAATTCAATGGCCCTATAAAGCTTCCTCCTACTTCTATTGTGTTGCAAATTTATTCATTCTTTGAGCTACAGTCAGTCTCCTAATGCTTGTTTCTATATGTTGTTGTTGCGGGTTTTTTTGGCCCATTTTACTTTCCTCTCTTCTTTCTCATATCCAAACTGCATCATAATAGAGCTAACAACTTAATTTCTCTGCGTTCAGGCTTGGTAACATATAAAACTGAAATAACAAACAGACATTGACTTCTGTCAATGTGCATAATAAAACTTATCATCCAGAGAGATTGAATATGGAACAAGACAAAGCTGGTATTCACTGAAGCATGAAGCCATTGTTACAGCCACCATTATAGCCCTATAGTAAGAAAAATTACTGTAAATTAACATTTTGGAGATGGAATTAGAGGCCTAGGAAAAGCTGGTTTTGTTTTATCAGAAAGCATAGCTTTCAGTTACTATATGACTGAGGCATCCCAACAATTCTGTGCTTTTTTCCTCTAGTCAACTGGAGCCAGTCATAATATAGAATCATAGAATAGTTGGGGTTGAAAAGGACCTTAAGATCATCTAGTTCCAAATCCCCCTGCCATGGTCAGGGACACCTCACACTAAACCATGTCACCCACTGCTCTATTCAATCTGGCCTTGAACACTGCCAGGGATGGAGCACTCACAGCCTCCCTGGGAAACCTGTTCCAGTGCCTCACCACCCTAACAGGAAAGAATTTCTTCCTTATATCCAATCTAAACCTCTCCTGTTTAAGTTGGAACCCGTTACCCTTGATTGAGCTTGTCCTAATTGTTACCCCTAGGAAGGCTGTTTGAAATAAAACCAGGATCAGACATGATTTAAAAAATCTCTCTCTCAAATACTGAAAATATAAATCTGGAACATGGCTATTTAACCCATTCTTTGATATGAAGCCCATGCTTCAGCCTGCCTACTCACACCATTGCAAAGCCAACTGGCATCAGATTAAACCAATTTATGCTTTTTGCCTTTGTTAGAAGGATGTTTCATACTTTAGTGTTTACTGACGGGATTATTTTTTTAAACAGCCATTTTTAAATTGAATGTCGCTGCATTTTCATTAGGACAATGATATGTTTTCTGGCCTGAAGAAAAAAACTACAAACACAGGCATGATTGTTAATAAGTCTGACAGCTCATAAGTTGTAACCAAAAAATTCTTCTCCTGTTCTGGGACGTTGTGATCTAGCAGTTATGTATAATGCTGTGATGAAGTGGCAGAGGTTGCAAGATCATGTCTGTTTATTTACAGCTAAACAACTTAAAACCAAAGATTATTTATGGTGGTGCACTTTCTTGGTTATCTAATTTTGTTTTATCAGTAGTGCTCTCTAGTATTCTTTTTAAAGATCTTCTCACTAGAAGCTGACCTATACAAATGAACATGTAGTTGTGTGAGGTATTTCTGTTCTTCCCTAATCTGCAGATTTCGTTAGCCCATGGAAAAATGGAGAAACTACATTCAAGCGTATTTCTTTAGCCTCTTTTCAGGATATCTGAAGGTTCCCATTGAAATAGTTATTTGAAACATCTTAAAGGAGACACATGTGAAAGAATATAAGGTTGAAACACATTTGAAGAGAAGAAAAATAGATTAAAGGATAAATGTAGGGAAAGTTTAAATAAGGGGAAAATAACAAGTTGACATTTTTCAAACCTGAGAAATACCAATAATCTTCAACATTTGGAAATGATAACCAGTCAGCTATTGCACTGAAAAAGAATAGTAATGTGCGAAGAAGACGTAATACATTTAGAATTTCTGTAATGAGGCAATTTATACAATGAGACAAAATGTGCACTAAGTTTAAAAGCATAAATATTATGTTTGTTCCTTATCACAGGTTCATTGCTCGGTTTAACACTAAAACTTATTGCACATGTTTCCCACAGAGACAGGCTAACACTAAAGATGTTTGGATCTGCTGAAAATCTGCATTTCCACTGATTCATTTATTTAAATTCTGAATTGTTGAATTACTTGCTTTGTCTAACATAGCAAAATATCATGTGCAAATCTTATACAGATTAAAATCCAGTGAACACAGGATTGCTTTTCCTTCTAAAAGCAAAAAAACCCAAACCAAACAAAAAAATAAGGAGAAAAATAGAGGAAACAAAAAGAGCTGCATAAACCAGGGGCTTCATTAAAGAAGGTTGATGTGTAACTAATATATGTGGTTTTATACCTACTTCATGTAATATAGAAAGTTATTTTTTTCCCATGGAGGTAAAAATAAGCAGAGATATTCTCAGAGGAAGATCAGCAAAATAAACTGTTCAGGGAGGTTATTTTCTATCCTGCCTGTTTGGCTTGGGGATTTTAAAAGCTGCCCTCTTAGAAGAAATTCTTTCCACTTGGTTTGCTCTCCAAGGATGCTTTCATGGAGATGAAGTGGCCTTTGCTGAGGGATAGTCCCTTTGAGGGCCTTTTGGCATCTGCCCTTCAAGCAGCTGTATAATCAAATGCATTATATCCTCATATTTCTCCTCCCACAGATGGTAATAATCTCTTCCCCATGGGATATCAGAGCCATTAGAGCCACCTCAGCAAGGTCCTTCCAGTGCTTCCTCCCAGGGGCCAAAGCGTGTGGATATCACATACAACCTATGACCACACCACATGGCTCTGGTTTGAGAGACTTGTGTGCCTCACAGCATTGCTCCTCTGGACCTTGTAGTGCAAGGATGGGGTGGATGAGAGGGAGTGAAGGGTGAACCACTGATCAGATCTCTGGTCACCTCCATGCTCTTCAGACTCTTCCATTATGGTGTACTGGATCACCCATATACCATCTGCATACGGGTGTCCTGCAGGCATTAAGAGTGAGGGCATTATGTAAAGACTAGAGCTGAGCATACCAGCATGATGAATGTGAGGAGGAAGATTGCCACAAGATATGTGCCCATTTGTACCAAAAGCCAATTTTGTCCTGTTTTTCTTGGGCATCCATCTGGTTCTGAGCAATACTCATGTCCATAATAACATGCATAACATAATAACATAATAACAGCAGCTTCAGGATGTACCTTAGGTGTCTCAAGTTACCTGTGCTTGCAATGGATGCTGAGTGAAAAGTGTGGGTTCTCCTGAATGTAATTGCTGGTCACCCAAGCACATTTTTATTGGATAGTAAGACCTCAAGTTTTAATACTAATCTGCTAAGCAGGTTTTAGTCTTGTGGAAGCCCCAGAATCAGTGGAAAAGTTGAACCAGAGGACTAGGCAGTACAGCATGCTATCTACAGTAACATGCATACTGACCTACTTAAGGCAAAAAGCCATCACCTGTGGGATGTTTTTACCTGTTGCTGTGTTCACATGTGAAACCTTTTGAGTTGATGTCTCACTGACACTCCTCTGCTGTAAGAAAGCTCAAATAGGATAGATGTTCTTACTGCTTTTCTTTCCCCGTGTTCTCAGTGCCTTCCTAGGACAAGTCACTTTGGGCATGGAGGCATTGTAATTCTAGTGCTGTCCCTAGCAATGTAGTGTAGATGTATGACTGTCCCAGAAGAAGGGTAGAACACAGGCCTAGGAGGAAAAAAAAAGAAGTAACTAATGAGTTACAATAAGAAGGGGAAGATGCCTTCGCCTTCCAGCACTTGAAGAAGCTGTCAGCAGGTAGGAGCAGGAGAATTCAAGATATACAGAAGACAGGGCCCAGTCTGGATCTTTGAGGTTAGTTAATAAGCTTTTTCAAGATCATGGTGCATGTTAACAATATTATTGTTATTATTTGTATGGTTGTGATGTCTATGTACAGTACATATAGTAGAACTATTTCTTCTTCAAAGTTCTTGTGCTTCACATCTGAACTGAGGAGAGAGATTTGGGTTCTGTTTATTTCAAGAGCCACTTTCTGTGTGCCAGGAAAAGTACCCCTGCCCTGGATTCAGCAGTAGCAGTCATTTTTTCTCCTTCTTAGTAGGATTCATAAGGGATCAATTAAGTACCAACTTTGTGCATTTAAGAGAAACCTCAGGGAATTTACTTAAAGTCTATTTCTGATGAGCTTACCATTTAAGAACACAAATAGGAAGAGGACTCCATATGCTTCTAATATCAAAGGTCATATCTTGTTAAAAGTTTACTGCACCTCATGTAGATTCAAATAGCTAGGCAGTGACTAAAGCATAGGTTTATATTCAATCAAAATTGCTGTTGTATTTAAAAAAAAAACCAAACACCTTAGAAGTGTATTAGTTGTTAGAAGAAATTTACTTTTTCATGCACAGTGTAAGCAGTTATGCCTAGAATGTGTGAAACCCCTGAGTTTTAACTGCAGTTTTACTGCCTGAAAACTACAGGAGTCATTCTCTCTTGCTCTTCCATCCTGTAAGATGGAAGTGGCATTTGACCCACATTTGCTCCATGTAAGTGTTATGACAGAAAATAAAAATATGTGAGTGGTTTGCAAATGTTATTACTACTTAAGTACTGTTATATATTATTACCATATGATTCATTAATCCTCTAAAGGATAACTTGCTTTCCACTTACACGCTCTGTAGCCTACTACCAGGATACGTCATGGCCAGAAGGAAATTATTTTTTTAAAGCTTTATCTTGGGTATGAAGCCAAATAATTTATCACAGATGCATCCTGTGAGTCCCTAACCATCCTGGAAACCTTTTTAGTTCAGCTGTAGCTCTGGAATAAAATTTCATTCATGTCACTGAATCAGCCAGGTAAGACTCCAAATCAAAAGTAAAAAAAATTAACTCAATTCTCAAAAACATTCTCATTTGACTTTAAATAACTATAATTTTACTTTAAAAGCATTTCAACTACTGAGTATATAAAGAGAAACATCACTTATGATTATAATTTTGGTTTCCCAAAGACTCTTACAAAGGTCTGCGTCATTGTTAAAAAAAGTGAAGAGATGGCTGTAGACACTGCCTCAGGGGAATATAAATGTAAATTTAAGAAATAAAAACTTAGCTTGAGACTCGACATTTTTGAACCACATTTTTTACCACAGTTTCTTGCTGTATATGTCAAGAGGGATGCAATAGTACAAAACTGTTGTATAAACAGTACAAATAAGAAAAAGAGCACTCAGCTGAGTTTGTCAGCATTGTGCATGCATTGATCATAACCTATTCAAGCTGTTTTTTCATTCAGTTTTCCTTCTTTGATGCATTTATCACTTTTATCTGTCCAATTCGTGGGTCACTTACATAAAGAGCTGAAGACTCTTAATGGCCGTTAAAGTCATTAGAAACAGAGCCTCTATTTGTCCTGCAGGACCAAGTCTTTCAGTATCCATGCCCCAGCTTTCTGGTTATAAAATGGAGAAATATGCTCAGCCCTTCAAAAAGCCTTCCTTTAGGCTCTGCACACCATCAGGTCATGATTCTGTGTGGTTGCCATGTGTTATATTCAAGGCTGCTCTAGCAATTCCTCCAAACTTTAACCTGTTGATCAGAAATCTCATGATATTCATCTGAACCTCAGTAGGTTGATTAGGACAGTTGTACATCTAATATAAGATAATATGGGAGGTTCTTTACAGAGCATTCCCAGCTGATGTTGCTTCTGTAAACTTAACTGTATTCTTCTCTTCCTTCATGTAAAATATAACTGTTCTCCTAGCAATGAGTTGATCAGCGCTACAGGTAGATCCATTAGTGAAAGTAAATTATGTAATCTTGTTGCTAATATTTCAGACCTTCACTGAAAATGAAAATGGCAGTGAAAAAGAAAAGCTTGCTTGTTGTTGGTGCAGGCTGGCATGAAATTATTCCTTTTCACTGCTGAAAGCATTTGCATCTCAGTGCACACTAACTCTCTATTTTCTTTTCCAATGCCCTCTAGTGCTAATTGATGATTTTGTTACTAACTGAATATGCAGGAAATGCCTACCAGGAACCCAGGGCTTTTAAAATGAATGAAGTTTCTTGCTAACTTATTACTTAGTGCCAGCATTTTGGACTTCATTAGTAAGCACATGTCCTCCCCAAGTTAGCTGAAATTAATACTGCTTAGATCTAAAGATGACTCAGAAAGAGTGGGTGTAATTCCACACATTCAGATTAAAAAGGTATTGATGAAGCAGAATTGTTTGCTGTAGATATAAATCTGTAGGAAAGATTTTGCAAAGACATGAAAATGAATGTCAACACCTAAGCTTTTTGCTGGCTTGTTATTCTTATCTTTTCTGGCAATTTAATTTGAAAAATTGGCTTATTAGGCCTATTTTTTTTTATTACCTATAGTTTTTTATTACCTATAGTTGAGTAACACTGCTGTCACACTAGGAAAAACTGAAATAAAATATCTAACTTGTGCAACATTTATAGATTGGCAGTACAGATTTTATTGCTTTAATAGTTGCTACTCAAGCTAATAACTCCTGAAAAGCAAATTAATTCACTCCCATAATAGACCAAAACTACATGTATTTCATTGTCTCAGGAGTAAACTCATTGGATGATACGTTTTGAAGCCCAGTACACAACCTTGATAGGAACCTAGAAAGATATGGAACTGATTTTCTTTTTTAAGTTAAAAATACAAGAATTTCTTATGAAAAATGTCTTTCTGGGATTTCAGCTTCAAAATGCCTCTGAAGTATAAAGGGTGCCTCAAAAGCAGAAAATAGTTCTGTGAGGAAAGATATGCAAAACAAATCTAGGGAAATATATGGACAGAGGGTAAGAGAATCATTGCTGAGGTGAGGAAAAATTCTGACTGGCAGAGCAGAAATAGATTTCTCTTAGCTATTTCTATGGTTTTGCTACATTAATGTCTGAAAACTTCTCCACTGCTAATGCAAATAACATTACTGTGAAACTAGTATTAGCTACTGTTCCCCTTCTGTACCTGGAGAAGTAAACCATCAAGGGCTTCTGTTTAATTATGGCTGGTTTTCAGAAGTTCCCCAGTGAAACCTGAAGCCTCACATTACTTGGGTTTCTGCTGGTACAGCAGTGGGCTGCTGGATGTGCACACAGCACTGCTCAAGTTGCAGTAGCACTCGGTTGTGTAGTCTCTTCGTGAGCAATGTGCTATCACGATTCAAGACAGTTTGTCCTCTGAAAGTGGTAAAGGGCAGGCAGAGATGTGTATAATCAATACATTCCTGGATTGTTAAACCATTATGTTTTGTCATTCCAATTAGTATAGCAATGAATTATGCATATTACAAGTTCGATTGTCTTGACTTCCTAATCTTCAGTAACCACCAGACTCTTCTGTGTCTGAATTGTGTTGTCATTTTCACTCATGAAAATGCATTCTGGGTGAAGAGTGTCATCCTTTGTTACCAAAAGCAAAAGGCAAAAGCATCAATGTCCTCTGTCATAATGCTGAAAGTTGTTATATCCATTGGTGGGAAATTCAACTGATCAATGTGATAATACAGATTTTAAAAGGCCATTTGAAGCTTCTGTGCCCAAGCATTTAAATAAGTCTTCTGATGCCTGGACCCAATAGGCTGTGCCCATTTCCTTTGAATTTCTTACATTCTGTTACTTCTATGTGACTTCAGCCTGCTGTCATGGAACAGGGAATTAATTCTCCTCTTCTAAAGAAATAGTCTTAAATAGTGGCAGTCATCAAGTTTTTTACATAAAGGCTTTTCAGACTTCATTAATTTAAACTCAGAGACCTTCAAGGCATGTTCAGTAGTAACTTTTTTTTCAATTGCTTTTGAATTGTGTTTATTTCGCTTAAAATATCCCACTAAGCAGGGCTGTGTTCCTGACATATTTCAGACTTCAACTCTCGAGCTTTGGCCTCTCCTCATGTATATCTCCTGTTAGTTTTACTGTTGCCTACCACTTTGTGCCTAAGCCAGGCTGAACATAGCAAAGCCCTAAGTAAACTCTTGGTCCTTGGCTTTTGGAGGAGGAGACAGGTTGTGATGTGTGGGAATGAAGCAAGAGGCTGTCTTCATCTGACTTGCTCTTCTGTGGAGAGGCCAGAATAGCTTTTGGAAGTGCTTCCCTATGTTGAGTGGCATCTCTTCAGTTTAACCTGCTATTTTTTTGAACCAAATACTCTTCATTATGAGGACCAGATTTATTTCTTGTGCACAGATACACATGTGAATAGTGGTGTTAGAGGTGAAAATGAAGAGAGACACTGGTGTCATCTGGTGAAAGGTAGTAACCAATCTTACAATGAGGAAAAAAACGTGATGTGTGTAGTGTTGAAATTGGTTCAAACACCTGAAGAGGCAGTGCTCACACTTTTTTCCCTGTCACAAATCATCTTTAGGCAAATAATAAGTACGGGCATTTTGGTAGAACAGTTGACTATTAAAAATTCTAATAGACAATGAAGTCATGATGGAAACATTTCTGTTTGAAGTCCTAACATGGGTGAAGATGGCAGGGCATTAAATATAAGTTCCTCATTTTCAGACAGCCTGTGAACAGCAGTGGTATACATTATCTTTTTGGCATGAATCCATTGCATTGGTTAGTAAAATGTTTTAGTGTGGCAGCCTAGCAATTTGATTAAACAGCACTGATTTTATCATACAGCAATAGTATAACGGCTTTTAAAAATTTCCCATTTGATACTGATGCTATTGTGAACATACACTGTGCCATCTTGGAAACTCTAATATAGCGCTGAAAATTAAAGCACAGGCCTAATCTCCATGGCTTATATTATTTATAAAGTCTGGTTTAGTGTATCCTGAACTAAAGGATCAAGCTATTTGTCTGCTTCTCTATCTGTTGTTTATGGGCTGCTGACCTTCAAAGTATCATGGCTTATAAGATAAGACAGTGTTTTATGTAAGTTGATAGACAAATAGATGGGTTTCTATTAATAGGCTGATTGCTGTGACTGAAAAATTTACTTATGCAAATGAACAGCCTTATCCTCTCTGCTGAATTAATTATTAAAGAAGAATAACAGAAACTGAGACACAGTTTTTCAGCAGAGGTATAACTCAATGTTTTCTGATCCTTGATGGGACTCTGCCTGTACTCCTGCAGCTGTGTTCTTCCTGGCTCACAGCCATGAGGTACTCAGGCTGGCCAGTGCCTGGCTCTGGAAGTCGGGAGAGTTTCACTCCTGCTTCTTATTTCCAAGATAGAGGCACAGTACCTTGGAAAGCTTCCTGTGGGGTTTGTTTGAAACCAGGCACCACAAATTCTGTCCACTGCATTCTTTGGTCAACAGAAAGGAGGCAAGGGCCTTTCTGAAAGCAGCAGTGAAGACTTCAGGCATTATGTCTCTCCAGACTGACTGAAACAGCATTGGAAGGTGATAAGGAAAAATAATCTGGCAGCCCTAGTTAGTTTGGGGTTAAATGAATCAAAGTCAAGCCCGGCTTGCTGGGCTGCTGCTAGGCAACAAGTACCTCTCTGCATTCAGAGGTTCCCTACTAATTGATTCTTGACACCATTCCCATTTGGTTTATATAAATAGAGAGCTGCTGCTGGGGGAGGAGAGGAAAGCTGGGGTTGCCGGTGAGCACGTGGTGCCAGCACAGCCTCACCAGATAGATGGGTCGGATGTGCAGAGGGTCACTTCTCACTGAGGAAGGGGTTTAGTTACTGCAGAGGAAGGTAATCACTTAGGATTAATATTTGATAAAATAATACTGATGTTAAGGAGCAAAGAAATCTACAGGAGCCGCATGAAATATTACAGTATGTTGGCCATTTATTATGTCTTTTGCATCTGTTTGTTCCTTGCATATGACCAACAGAGGAATAGGAACCAGCATTCCTTACATGGCTAATATTTGTCAGGCTGGCATAGTGAGTATAGTGTCAAGAGGATATCCTCTATGTGGAAGCCTAAAAGTATGCATAGGGGAACACTGGAGCAGAGATTTGTAGGGGCTATAGATAAAGGGAGAGTCAGGCTAATGGAGAGAAAGCAAGCCCAGCAAGTGTCTGGTGTAAAAATTCTTTTATTGATGGCTCTCTTCTAGAGTTTTTATTATACTGGCTCTATGCCTAACTCTGATAAGATTTTACCCTCACCACCAACTGCAAGACTTGGGCATTTTAAAGGCTGCTTCATGAATTAAACTGTTGTTCCTCACAAATAAAATGTTTTTTGTTCTGTTTTTCCTCATACATTATTTACTTCCTAGCTCTTTCCTCTGAGAAATGAAAAGCAGAGTAGGACAAGTACAAAAAGGAAGAGAATTAAAATGGGACATTTCAAAGATGATGGAAAGACCATGATTATTTTTTGACTAGGGTGAAAATTCCCTTTCATGACATGGAAGTAATTGGCAGATGTTACGCATCTATATCCAGCATGCACATGCTAAAACTTGCATGATTTTCTTTCTTTACTTTTTTTCTGGCATGACAAAAAAACATTGCACTATTGGGTTCTTTCTATATATTTCCATATTTTCTTGCAGACATTGGGGGATATTTCTGTCGTCTTTGGCATCCTGTCTGAAGTCTGTGTGTTAGTGATGCTGATATCGTGTTGCTCAGGCTGTATGTTTCCCTATGCAGCTGTGAGGGCGCTGGATGAAAGGAAAAAGTTTTGCGGAAATAAATGAGTTCTGATGCATACTGAATGATAATAGAGAATACTTTGGCTTTTGTTATTAATTTCATTTAGCCAATACCATCAAACAAAGTTTCATTATTATTTTGAGGGAGTTGTGCTTAATATTTAATTGCTAATGACCATATTTATCCACTTACTAGATGAGATGGAACTATTGCCAGTGAGCACTACACTGTATTTTTTATAAATGGTTTAATTTATAAACCAGTAGCTATTCCATGCATATTTACACATTGGAAAGACTGCATTAATATATTTTGGCATGCTTTTCAAATATGCTGTTCCTGCACTTTTTAATATCTGATTACCTCTCACTACCTTTCTTTTTTATCTTAACAGTGACAAAAATCTATTTAAAGAGAAAATCACCATTTTCTTTTTTATTAGAGTTGCAGATTGTCTCTGTAAGGTACAAGACAGAAGAAACAGGAGACCTGACCAACAGATATAGCTTATAAGTAAGTGTATCCTTTTTTTATTTTAATAGAAAAGCATTCTAAAAGTACTAAGGCAAATTTAAATCCTGACCTCTGCTGTTTGCAATTCCATGTGCAACAGGAAAAGTGAAGTGTTAGAGCATACCCAAGAGAGCAATCAGAGCTGAGAGAAAAATCAAACTGATGCATCTGTTCCTTTTTCTTTTTAAATTGCACCTAGTTCTTTCTTGATGCAACATAGTTTTGCTGTTATTTCATAGAGGCTTCCAAGAAAAGCTGAATAAGCTCTTCCAAAAACACTTTTTTTTTTTTTTTTTTT
>NDXB01016760.1:314069-328792 GCA_002631895.1 Agapornis roseicollis
TTTTTTTTTTTTTTTTTTATATTTAGACCCATGTTATCTCTAAGGTTATATAATAATATATATTGCATATGATCTAATTTACACTATCTGGTTAGTTATTCAGTAATACCTACCAGTTGGATTGGTACTCTTAAACTAAGCTTCTTCATATATCAGCCTTGCTGAATTTGCCCCAATTTCTTTGTAATTTTGGAATATTTAGGATTCACTGTACATCACATGCTTATATGGATGACAATGCCAAGTCACGCTTTGTGGAAACAGAACACATGACAAAAAGCTGGTGGGCTGCTGAGTCCTGCATGGGCAACCTGAGAAGCCCTTCAGGGAGATACAAAGATTCATCTCCAGTGTAATAACCAGGACTCCTTAGAGAGTTCACGAGAGACCAATTAGTCACAGTGTGTGCATTCCCATTGCAATATTTTTCTCTCTCATCTTTCTACTACCGTTTGCCACTTTTTGCAGTATCTTTTCAGTCTTTAGAATCAAATTCACAAAGCACAACATGGCTATGAATTCAACATAAGGTAAAATAAGCTAAAGCCCTACCCAGGAGATGAACATGAACACCCCAAGCATGCTTGAAGAGCCAAAGCACATCTCAACAGGCTTTAAAAAAAGATTTTAATCTCGGATGATCTTTGGCAAGATTAACTAAAGAGGAGACAGCCACTGTTGCCAGTGACATCTTGCATCTGTTTGCTTTGCTTTAGGAAAGAAAATACAATTGCTGTATCAATTTTCTCTAATAATTCCGTATTGTTAAATATTATTTCTATTAAAAGAATAAGTATTTATTTTATTGCTCTTATTAAAATATTGGTGCATGCAAAAGTTAAATGCTAACTTAAATGTACCAGAGAAGTTTTTAGCTCCTCTTCTAATATTGAATTTTAAATAGAAAGTGATTGCAATGATGACTTTGAGTAACCTCATCGTAATGAAGCAATTGTGATTATGTCAATTTGGAATTCTTACAAGGCAATCATGTAATCAATAATAATACGTACTGGGTTCTAACATCACCATGTAGACATTATTCATGACTACTTGCTGGCAAAGCAGTTACTTCATTTTCCAAGCCAAGTTGCAGTGAAAATTCTGGCAGCAGTCAAAGAAGAACCTCCAAAAATATGTATGTGAAAAAAATAAGATGTTAGTCTTTTAGATATTATTAACAAGAAAAGGTGACTGGAGTCTTAAACTGCTATTTTTATAAATCTCTTTACACTGTCTCTTGTTTTGGATTTTGGCACTAAGGCAAAGAAGGTAAGGTGCTAAAGTAAATAATCTCCTGCTTTAGACCAAGATGCTCCAACATAAAATATTTTTTTTTCAGTACTATGAGTTCTTATTTCACTGCTGTTGGAGAGTCTTTATTTAATATATAAGACTAAAATCTATATATTTGTGATCCTTCAACAGTTTGCTAAAGAGCAGCAGGGCCTTTGCTTTTGTATTCAGCCTTACCCTGCCTGCCTGTTATTGATCTCAGTAACATGCAGTACTGACAGTGTCCTCAGGAGTAGCCCCAGGCAGCTTCACCTTCATAGAATCACAGAATAGTTAGGGTTGAAAGGGACCTTAAGATCATCTAGTTCCAACCCCCCTGCCATAAGCAGGGACACCTCACACTAAACCATGTCACCCAAGGCTTCATCCAATCTGTCCTTGAACACTGCCAGGGATGGAGCACTCACAACCTCCCTGGCCAACCCATTCCAGCATCTCACCACCCTATTTCTTCCTTATATCCAATCTAAACATCTCCTGTTTAAGTTTGAACCTGTTACCCCTTGTCCTGTCACTACAGTCCCTAATGAAGAGTCCCTCCCTAGCGTTTCTATAGGCCTCCTTCAGATACTGGAAGGCTGCTATGAGGTCTTCTCTTCCCCAGGCTGAATAGCCCCAACTCTCTCAGCCTGCCTTTGTATGGGAGATGCTCCAGTCCCCTGATCATCCTCGTGGCCCTCCTCTGGACTTGTTCCAACAGTTCCATGTCCTTTCTATGTTGAGGACACCAGAACTGCACGCAATACTCCAGGTGAGGTCTCACAAGAGCAGAGTAGAAGGGCAGGGTATCTTCACGAAAGATACGCATGAAATGCAAAACATGAAAGACAGGTTTCCTTGTGCCCTGTCACTGCCTATACAAGTGACCAGGAAACCATCAGGGAAGGTCTATCTAGCCCAGCCATTCCTGAGAGAGCACACAAGAATGTCTGACCTCTGCTGACCAGATAAGAAATATGGACTCGGGGTGAGGGGAGTACCCAAGGTGTGAAGTCAGACCTTTATCTGGGCTCTTTTTGGCTTGTGCCAAGAAAGATCGGGGAGGCTGGCACTATTATGGGTGCTTGCTGGTTTGCATGCCTGCAGAAATCACATTAACTACACGATCCCCACAGGCAGCCAGGCTTGCCCCCATTTCCCAGTGACAATTTTCCTTATGTTGTATAGCTCATAATCAGAATCATCTGTCTATGAGACCCTTTGAGAGAAGATGTTATCCTGCCCAGAAGCCTTGCAGCTACATAGATGAAACTGACTACAGTGAAGAGACTAGATAAATATTTCATGCTTGCTGCAGTGTGATTTTTGAACAAACATTGTTTCATAAAAGCAAGAGAAGGATGAGTCAACAACTGATTTTATAATCAGTTTTTGAGTTTTGTAAAGAATTGCTTGTTATTGGCATAAGAGTATGATTGTTTCAGTCTCGTATCCAGCACAGTAAGGAAATACTTGAGGCAGAGTCCCTGGATGAACACACAGGAGGGCCCCCACAACACCAGAACAACCACTAAAGATTCATGGAAATTAAGTGCGTATGGAGTAAAGAACAAAAATAGATGCCAAACCATGTCTAACTTTTGCCAGGCCACAGTAACAGGAATGACGCAGGGTATGTTGTGCAAGCCTAACTGAGCGCCTCATGGACAGCTAGGTGAGATCTTACATCTGTTCACCCTTTCTCAACTCTTATAATTTTCCTTGTCTTTTAAATAAGAAAGCAGGACATAAATTCTTAAAGGAGTAATGCTGGTGGTCACTACAGAAAACACGCTAAGACTAACAAAGTGACTTAGAGTAGATGGAGCTGTGCAACTGTAAAGGTCCTCAAGGTAGAAAAAACATGCATGAGTAAGTGGAAGGAGGAAAGTTAGCAGACAAAGGAGTTTGCTTCCTGAAAGTTTAAAAATGAAGTTTCATTCTGAACAGGGTGTTGATTGTCTAGTTTTGGGTCAGAGGATTGGTTTTTGAAGCGTGAGCTTCTGTATTTGCAACAGAATTTCCAGGCTACTAAAAAGTAGTCATTGGCTGTATCTACTGTCACTGTGTAATTGTAAAATGTTACCAACCAAAATGTGTGGGAGATGAAATATTCTCAATGATAATTTCCCTTGCTAAAGAGAAAATTGCCTTTGCCTTGCCCACTAATTGTCTGCCAAAAAGTAGTTTGCATTCGAAATGTTCAATTTTTATGCTAATGCTACTCGACAGTAAGTGAGATTTCAGCGTTTGGACCTATACAAGCTTCACTTGCCTTAGAACTGTGAAAATGTACAAAATATTATTTTTAAGAAGCAAGGTTGTCTGTTTTTTTTGAGTAGGCAAAACCTACCCATATACTGTATAAAATAATCTACAGCTCCTTGTAATACTGGAGATAAAATCAAACCTTAGGGCCTCAGTTTCTGCTTATTTCCACTGTGTCTAATAAAGTCTGTGGAACTACAATATTGTATAAACAGTTTGAAAGAATAATAACCATTGCATTGAGTGCCAAATACAATTATTAATTTAGGAACAAATAACTTGTCTTAATGAAAAATAACTAAATAAAAAGTATTTTTCCTGTGTACCATTAGGATATAAGAGTTATAGTTGACAGATATAAAATATGCAGGGAGAATCACAAAAATAAATAATCTTTGATAGTGTTCACATTTTAGAAAGAAGAAAGATAAGGAAGGGTAAAACACAAAGGAAGATTTGTTTACATTCCTTCAGAAATTTTCCTGTGCTTTTTCAGGTCTTAGATATTCAAAGTTAGGAATATTAAAGTGGCATAAGAACATATGTCAGTACTGAATAAGGTCACATTCACACCTGATGCAATGTCTTGTCTCTAACAGTGTCTGTAGCAATGCTTAAGGATAAATAAAAAACCAGCAAGCATGTAGGATATGATGCTTCACAAACATGAGAGTGATTCTCTTTCACTGCGTAAGGGTCAGTATATATCAAAACCTATATTTTATTCCTTGAATAATATATGTATATTTTATTCCTTGAATAAAGAATTAAAATTGTATTCAAAGAAGTAATTTGTCTAAGATAAAAAATTCCCACTAGGCAACAAACACTTCTATTTATCAAACACCTGTTGAGCTGCGTAAGATATGAATGCCATTGTTAAAGAAAACAGGTATACATGAAAATTTGATATAAATCACAGACTACCATTGACATTACCTTTTATTCCCATTATTGAGGTTGAGAACCTGAATTGAATGAAAAATTCAAGCGACAGTAAATATCTTTGTAATACTAATGGTCTCACTGTCACAAGTATCTGCTTTCTGTAAATCTCCCTTAATTGTGATATAAACTGAAAGGATGATAAATGCTTGTATTAAATAGAAGGGGTATTGCATAAAATAAACTGTGGCTGCCAACACAATCTGTTTCTTATTTTAGGCCATTCTGCTCAGGGCACATCAGCTCTTCCAAACACTGTATCAGAAATGACTCCTGCTGCCCTGGTACCCAGAGAGGTATGCAGGGAGAGCATCCTTACAGTCTCTGCTACTGCCTCATTCTTTTCTGTTGCCTGTAGGGAAACAGCCTTCACACTCAACACACAGCTATGGATCAAAAAGAGTCTCTCTGTACAGGCAAGCTTATCCCTATTTCATGTTCATACCATGTCATGTACTTGGACCTGTTTTATGGTTCTAAGAGATTTTAATAGGTTCTTCACCTTATTTTTTGACTAGGTTGATCCAATAGCTACATCTAGTATCTGTTCGTAGGTCTTGTTTCCCTTTGCCTGGCAAAGCTCCACCAATCGGCTTAGTCTGTTTTCTACTAATTTCAGTATTTATCAAGGTTCGAAGCAATACCTATCTTGCAAGAGGTTTCACCACCAGGTCCACTTGTCCCCCACCAGAACAGTCATTGAGGATATTTTGGAGAGGAGGTGTAAAAATGGGCAGGATTTTCTGAATCCCACAGCAAGCAGTTTATGTGTATGTTCATGTTGAATTAACAGATCTTTTACCTGAAAAAACACAGCTGAATAGTGGTGCTAAATTACTAATAGATATCCCTAATAGGCAGCTAATGGAGGCAGACTTTATTCAAACTACCTGTTTGAATAAATATTTTCTCATCAAAAAAAAAAAAAAAAAAAAANTGTATGTTCATGTTGAATTAACAGATCTTTTACCTGAAAAAACACAGCTGAATAGTGGTGCTAAATTACTAATAGATATCCCTAATAGGCAGCTAATGGAGGCAGACTTTATTCAAACTACCTGTTTGAATAAATATTTTCTCATCAAAAAAAAAAAAAAGAGAAGCGTATTTCTTCATTTTCTGCAGGTAAATTAGTATTTATCAAATAGTAACAAAGTCTTTAAATGTATGGAAATGAGAATGAAAAGCAAGAAAACTACGCAGTAAGTAGGCTACATCAGTTAAACAGTCCACCTTGTCATCAAAACATGCCATTTACTAATTTCAGATTACATAAATAAATGACTGCTCTGTTGCTCCTGAAACGTCTGTTTCTGTTGTCAGAGCCTTATGTGAGCATCAGTCCTTTTTTTTTATAGAATAACTTGTTTTTAAGTTGTTCTGAAAAGACAATGAATTGTGCAATTGCTACTTTGAAAACAACCAACCTTGTTCTTGGAAAAAATTGCTTCAAGGAGCATGGGCAACGCTTAAGTGAGCAGTAAGTATAATGCTACCTGGTTTCTGAACGAAGGCTACATTGTAGAGCTAATTCATGGCTGTGAAAACATTAAGAGGTCTGTTATTTATCCACCATTAAAATGATATTAATTATAAAACATGTAAAATATTCCTTTTTTAATTATTTGAAAGCATATCCTTGTTGAAAGATAGACACATCACAACGCAAAGTGTGCATGCAGCAATAGCATTTCATAGCATGATAATATTTTGGCTTATATAACATGGGAAAAAGAATGATTTCACCATTGTGCATTACTTTCAGGACACAAGCTGTTATTTGGTCATTTTATGCTTTCTCTGTCTAAACAGCTGTAGGATTTCATAAAGTTTGAGTGCTTTAGGAGTTTCCTGAAGAACTTCTGAGATTTGTGAGCATACTGGAATTGACCTGAGTATTAGAACCTGACTAAGCACAATATATTCTATGTACCACAAATATTTGCTGAGGTAGACTTCTAGCAAAATAAGAAAACTGAGATGTCACTGTAGTATATAAGCCTGCAGTAAAAACTTGTCTGGGAGAGACTCAAATGGTGTAGAAGTGCTGGCTGATAGGAATAATGATTATGTCAAAACTGATGCAAAGGAAGTGTAAACAGCACTGATAAACTCCCAGTGCTGAGCAAATCTAAGACCACTAAATTTGAATTTTATTATTTTTTTTCCCATGGCCTTATCCTCAGAATTCATTAATTCTGCAGAAACCTCTTGCTTATGCTCACTCTCTCCTGCAATGATGCACGATAATTGTAAATGCTTTTGAGCCAGGGTGTAGCTGCTCATTTTAAGAGGGATCTAATGTGGGTTAAAGAGTGGAAATAAATTACATATTGTGATGGCAGAAAATTTATTTACTGGCATGCCTTCCCAAAATGTAATGATTACTCCATATTAATAGCTTGTACTCATCTATTATCACTGAGCAGAGCTCTTCTGAAGTGATTGCCAACAATCTCATTTACCACCCAAGAAACTGGGTTATTTTATGCACCTAAAGATTTTCATGTAACAGAGGTGGGATTTGCTTTCCACAACTTTCGGCTGTAAAATAAGCAAACATTTGGTATTTTCAGGAGTAGTTTTCAAAGACCCTGATGCTTGTACTTGTTCTCGTATAAAAGTCCACACCTACTCTAAATGCATACTACTATAAGCTTATGTTTTACTTCAGGGTATCTTGACTTACATAAGCCACAGAAAAGCTTTTCTGTTTCCCAAAAAGGAAAATGTGGAAATGAGATCCTTCCATTTCTCTTTCCTCCTCTCCCTGTCCCTCTTCTTTAGGGACCTTTCCGTTCACTTTCTTCTCTTTCAGCTCTTCCCTGTTACTTGTCTTTCTATCTCTTCTCCTCCTCCTTTCCTCCTCCTTTCTTCTCCTCTCCCTCCTTCTTCCCTCTTCTACTTCTTCCCTCCATTCTCTCCTTCCTTCTAACTTTCCTTCCCCTCTCTTTTCTTCCCTTTCTGCCCCATCTCCTTTCTTTTCTCTCACTATCTTCTTTCCTTTTTTTCCCCTTTTTCTTTATCCCTTCGCTCCTCCCTCCCCCCATTTTTCCTGGTTTTTCTTTTTTGTTTTTACTGAATTTGTTGAGGTTTTTTTCCCACTTCTTTTCATGAAGGAAAATAGGAACTGAGTCTCAGATGAAGTTAGTGTAATTGGATAATCTGCATTAATCTCAACATTACTTTCTTGGCAAAAGAAAGTCTGCATCACTGGGGTTGGAAATTCTCTGAGTCATCTTTCTACTGCTGTGGCCCTGGGCTTCCGTTCTTGACCAGGATGCTTTCTTATGTCATCTCTGTGGACACAAAAAAATGTATCACTACTGCCTTCCATGGTCCCCCCAGCAACCCAAGGGACAGTGTTCTGACAGCATGTCTTGGCATCAAGCATATGGTACAGAAAATTATTTTAAAAGGCATATTCAAAATCAAAAGTATCAAAATTTTATAGAAAAAAGCATACTTATTCTTTTCCCAATGCTATGTACTTTTCAAAATAATAAAAAAGTAAAAAACACTTTTGAAAAACTGAACAGTTTAACTCCTCTCTAAAAATATTTTGCTATTCCAGTCATAGATCTCTTTGCTCAAAAAATGAGTCCTTTTTTTGTAGAGAACAGGTGATCTTGAACTTCCACAGAGCAGCCAGGTGCTGTTTTCAGCCTTCATAGCAGTTAACAGCCACCCTGAGTCTGTTCTGAATGTCACATGCAAGCTGCCTGTGGTATTGCACACTGAATAGTTTTATTACTGAAGTACAGCATGCTTATGCCACATCTGTCTTCCTAACCTGACCATCTAACCCTGTGAAAAGGGATAAAAAAACCTGAAGGCTTAAAAGAAGGTGACTGGACAGAATGTAAAACGGTGTCTGGATAAGTTTTCTAGGTCATCTTATGTGTCACAGCATAGTGAAGCCAAAAATAAATCTTAGTGTGCCTATACCAAAGGTAAATATGCATATATATATGTCTGTGTGTGTATCACAGATGTTCTATTTAGATACACCTACAACCAATTATGTGGTATCCAACTAGTTTAAGGATGACTTACATTCATTACTCTGATTTTTCCCATATCTAATGCAATAACAAGAGTCTGTGTATTTTTCTTTTTAAAATATTGCAGTTAAAGAATGAAAAAAAATACCTAGAGAAAACTTGCATTTATGTAACTTATTTGTATAAATATCCAGCTTGCTGAAAGGGTACCTGCAACCATTACGTGGAAGTGCTTGGACTAATGCATCACTAAGGAACAATTCAGGTGTTAATGAAACACTTTAATCTGCAAATGTGAAGAATAAGATGGTTAGGTAATTTCAAATGAGTCAGTGAAACACCTACACTAAGTACCAGGTCAGCAGTCTACAGGTGAAATACTTATAAAAGCTTTTGATCTACACTCCCTAGTGCTTTCTATGAGCATAAAGCAAAGAAAATGTCGCATTTCATCCTTTATGACTGTGAAATGCTTTTAAAGTTAGGAATTCACTTAGTATAGCACATACATTTCACATTTTAAAGTTTTATTTTATTCCTTCAGATATCAGAAACCTGTATTAAAATCACAATCTTGCATAAGTTGTACTAAATTTAATGGGATAAAGCCTGTTTGTAGATGACAGGAGGCATTATATTTGCCTATTCATTTTGGTTTATGATTTGGAGGTCACAGTCCAAACTAAAATAACAAATCCAGACTTTATCCACACTCAGTTCAAATACCTTGAAACAGATTTTCAACCCATCACATTTACCCCTCCATTTAGGCATGGCTGAATACAGCATCCTGACGGGTCTTCTAGGAAGCTCTTTGGTCCAACCCACACTCCCCAAAGCAGAAGCAGCTATACCCTTGTGTCATTCCTGACAGATGTTTGTGTCTTGAAAACCCCAAGTGACAGCAGCTCTACAATATCCCCAGGCACTCTGTTCTCATGTTATTCTACATTTGCTTTTGGAGGTTTTCCTACATATCTGATCTAAGTGTCCCTTGCCACAGTTTAAACCCATTATTTCTTCTCCTACCATCTATGGAGATAGAGAATTAGATTAATTACTCTCTTTTTCCTTATAGTTGTCCTTTAGATACCTGAAGTTAGTTATTGTACTCCTCCTTTGTCTTCATGGCAAGGCATTATTGTTTAGCAGCATTACAAAATGAGGAGGCAATATTTTATGTTAATATTTATGTATTTATTCTCAAGGGAATAATCTTTCTACTGTATTAGTTTCCATCAGTATTTGCAATGGGATTATGTTAGGAGAAATGATAATGTTGTTCCTTTTTGTAGTTCTATGGGCATAGAAACAATAAAATGGTCTAATGGGAACAATTGCAAGAGAGAACCCTTCAGTGAATTTTTGGGCTGCAGCTGGCTAAGAGTTTCCCTTACAATTAAATATTACTCTTTGTCTATCTTGGTTGCTGCTTGTGTAACAGCATGGGAAAGGGAATTTGAGAGGTCAAAACAAAAAGTGCAGTGTTTTGCATGTGAGGGTGTGGGAGTGTGTGTGTGCACAAGGGAGGATGTTCTGAAAACAGTCCTGAAGATGCTTTCTGCTGCATGTGTATAGTCATGTCAAGTCTTTGTGTCACTGGAAAAGAGGATAGTTACAAGGAAAGTATTTGTTTCTACTGCCTGATTCTGTGGCACCTGCAGTAATTTCTTTGCTCTCCCACAGTCACATCTCCTCTCATTTTGACTTACTTGGGTGCCTTTCAGATGCCCATGGAATCTAGAGCCGCTCCTCTAGGACAGTACTGGCATTAGCAGCCTTGGAAACCTTAGCATATTTGTTCCTGTTCTATGCTGTCATCAAAGAACCCTTTTTGTGTCATCTTGTTACCGTTTTCACTACAAAGGTGAAGGCAGAAGTAATTTTTGCATCACAAGTTCCTTATTTTATATGTCACTATTGTGGGGGGAGTCCATTATGGGCACATCACGTGTCTCCATGATGTCAGGTGTGAGATGTCAAAACGCCACTGTCTGGTGAGAAGAGCAACTGTTATGAGGACTCCTGATCTCATGCTGTCTGCAAATCTCAGGAGTCTTTCCTTTACATTTATGTTTCCAAGATGTTTTGCAGAGAACTCTCAAGATCTCTCCTTATGTTCATATTACAGAGCTCATTCTTCACATCTCTTGAAATTTAGAGCCAGCTATATGCTTCTCTGCAAGTTGAGTCAATGAGTCATAACAGCCTTACCTTATCTAACTTCTAATTGTTATTACTTAATAATCTTGAAAGTAGTAAAATTAAAATGATAATAAACAGCTTACAGAGATTAAACTCAGATGTTCAATGAAGTGTTTCAGTAACATTACATTACAGAATATAGAGGTTCATATAATTCTTTCTGATATGCAAGTACCACAGCAGCATTTGGCATTTATAGCAACTTTTAGAAGAAATTTTACTTCCAGCTAATTTGCAAACTGACGCAGAGAGATGCCAGAGCTTATTCCTGAATTTGGAAGTAGGGCATGGGCTGCTGGGATTTTAGAGAGCTAATATAGAACTGAAAAAACATGATCATAGTTTAGACAACTGTCTTCCCCTCTCCTTTAGGGGGAATAGTAAGTCACTATTAAGTCTATGTGGGAATTACATGTCTCAAAGGAGAGTGCCAACTACATGAAAGAAATGCTTGGCACAAATCCATTCACCTATCAATTTCAAAGCCTTCATAAGAACCTACATCTCCATTTTGCAAGTACCTAGAGTGGCAAACCTTCTTTCCTCCATCCCTCCCTCCGTCCCTCCCCCTCTCTTTCTCTATTTAAATTTCTTTTTAATAATTAGGCTCAGATTTGCAAGGGTTTTAGTCACCATCTCTCTCAACCTTGCCTCCCACTTACTCCCTGCATGTTCTCAGCACAGAACTGAAGCTTTTCTCTCCCTCCTGCAAATGAAATGTGCCAGATACAGGTAGCCAAGCAGTTTCTGTATGGCTATGTAACAGTTGTGGGATTGGTGCTCACCCCTGCCACCCCATACTGCTCATCTGTTCTATCATGCAGTCTGACCTGTCTGCAGTTCCCCTTAGTTCTCATTTGCAATAAGGATCTGTGTGTCCTTTCAAAAATGGATGGATTCACTGTAGCTCATCTTTTGCATACCTTGGGTTATACAAACGTCATAGCATTGTATGCTTCATAGCACCCAACTTTGACCTAGTTTCTTCATCCAACAGTGAAATTCAAAAGTATATCCTCCTTTAGTTGATTCTACTATTACCAAAATATCTGTAGCTGTTCAGAGCTCAAGGATCTGAGGCCACTGAGGGGCTGCATCTACCAAAAGACTTAAATATCTCGTCTGTGAGTGACCATTGTGATAGGTTGCTCACTTGTGGTAGGAACGATCATTAGACAGGCTGCATATGAGAATCAGAGGGTCCTTGCGTTGAACCACATCTGGGTCCTGAGACTTAACACAACTGAATTGTCTTAGAGCAGTCGAGTGGATCTGTGAGGTACAACATGCCAAGGTGCCAGATAAGTTTCTTCTTGTCATGGGGATGATAAGCTCGCCTAGAAATTTGAGGTTGGTAAATAGATTAGGTAGCTGAAAAACAGACCAGACTTAGATAATTACTTACATTCATTTACAGTATTTAGGTTTGACTTTTGCACTTGCCTTCTCATATTAACTTTTAGTCTAATCTCTGCTTTTTGTATATGTCCCTTTTAACTAATGGAGAAATGTTGCAGCATTAAAGGCATGCCTCAGCTGCCACCATAGTGAAACAAACACTGAATTATGCAATGATGCATATTTCTTCATTCTGTCTTTGCTGAGTCAGTTCCTTGTTTCAAAGCCACTTTCCACTGAGAGTTCTATATCTGTGCCTGTGTCCCAGTACAATTTGTAACTCAGGAAGCATTTATATTTACATGGTTCTTGGAGATCATCTTTACGCCCTAATGTAAAATTGTTTCCATCTATTTTCCATCTATTTTTCATTTTCCATCTCTTGCTCAGAATGCAAATGGTGATGGAAACTTGAGAATTCCCATAAAGCCTCCTGATAACTGCACTTGACTATGTTGCTTTCTGTAGCAGTATATAATGGTATCCTAACAAGATTGTATGGTTAATCTTTCATGGTAACTATGAAATCTATTTACCTAACTACAGTATGTTTGAAATTGTATTTAAAGACTCATGACCTCTTTATTTGGTTCCAGTAACCATTTTACTCTACACAGCAGCAAGTCCTACTCATAAAAATAAGACTCGTTTTAAACTATTGCCAGTGCACCACATAACATTTTCGAACTTGGAAACATGTTTAATGTCTGAATGTTTCTTATTTTTCTTAACCAAACAAAATGAAAACCACTGTCACTAATGTATATTAGTCGTCTGTTTAAAAAAGATCTCAAAGAAGTTGAAGGCCTTTCTTAAGCCTCATCTGGTTTGATAAGGACCAAAAGAAATTATAGTTTATCACCAGATTTTTATTTGATTGTCTTTGTAAGAAGCAAGTGTTTGGAATGGGGAAGTCAAAGTTATGTTGTTCTTGGTTTTATTAGACTGGTGCTAGTCTAGACCTACAACTTGTGTCATCATTAGCAGCCTGTGCATTTTTCTGCCAGAAGTGTCAAATTTTAAAGCAGCAGCCTAACAGAAGCAAGTAGTCCATTAGTCCTCGCTAAAGTTGAAGGTCATTGCTATAAGACTTTGAGATTCATTTGAGGTCAGCTGAAGTTCAAGCATGTGTCTGAAACACAGCAATAAAATCAAACTGCTGCAATGGTCTATAAGGTCCCATGGCTTGGAACTCGACATTTTCTGCTCTTCTACAATTATTTGGATGCTGAAGCCAAAAAGTAAAGAGTGACTGTAGCTTGCAGAAGGCAGCTGCTTTCTTTCCAAAGGGAGGAAATGAAGAAGAAATAACTGCAGATATATAAAATGATTTATTTTTCTAAATGTCTACATTATCAAAGCATAACATTATATTTTCTTGGCTATGGTGTTAGCTGATATAAAAAAACCTTAGTTCTCACTTTCCTTTAAATAAAACAAGCATAGAATCCATGGGTCAAATATCAGAGACAATATCCAGCACTTTCCTGTACAAATGTGCATATTTGAGACTTACATATATTGCTTGTTAACCAGTCAGAAAAAGCTTTTTTTCTTTCCTTCTGTGATGAGCCTCCCATTCTTGCACAATGAGAGTCATATTTGATTTCAATATCTTTTTGAAGCTGCATGCAGAATCTGTTCCTCCTGTTCTCTTTCTCCATATCAAAATTCCCATGAAATCTGCTGTAATTGTTCAACAGACTTCCCAAAGCTACATTTAATGTAAGACAGCTCCATTAAATATCTCTCATCTATTGGAAATGAATCTGTTATACAATCCATATATAATGCATGGCTGATTCTAAATTAATAATTGTTTCTATGAATAACAATAAATTTTATTGTAATTAGGTTCTTTGTATTATACAAAGAATTTACCATCATATCATACCCATGCAACTGTTCGTGTTAGCATTTTAAAAAAACCCCAAACTTTATTTCATGTAGATAACTGTTCACTGCCAAGGGCAGATGCCTGGAAATGAGAAGAGTCAGACTTTATTTCAAGTCAGCCTCTGAATTTTTTTAATGGCAATTTTTTTTTTCTAGGCAAGTGATTAATATCTACCCTATAATTTTACAATATGTAAAAGAGGGATAATGATGCCTGATGACCTCTGTGAAAGTGTTTTGAGTTTTTATTTTGCTGGAAAGGTTATTGCTGCTGCTTTTCAAGGAATAAATCTACCCCATGGAACTATGGAGAAGCTTCAGAGAACAGGGAACAGGAATGAGATTTTAAGAGTCCCAGATAGAAGATAATTTAAACCTTAATAACTTTGAATCCTGTCTGGATATTACATATCAGGCATGAGAAAAGAAGTCACAGATGCCTTCTCTATGCTCACCAAAGGCATAGGTAAATGGGATGCAGGTCTTTCCTCACAAAGATCTGCAAGTGAAGAGGACTTTTGCATTGCTAGAGAATATTTTTTGTTCCTTGATTCCTGAGTTTCATTGACCACAAGAGAGCTACAGCTTTCTGTCATTTGCAGGTTCCATCACCTGTGCAAATGGATCTTATACAGACCAAATAACCAGATCTTTCCTGCCCCTTTAAAAAAAAACCCCAAAAATCCCAAAACAACCCCCCCCCCAAAAAAAAAAAAAAAAAAAAAAAAAAAA
>NDXB01016760.1:328867-342575 GCA_002631895.1 Agapornis roseicollis
CCCCCCCCAAAAAAAAAAACAAAAAAAAAAACAACCCATAAAACTACATGAGAAATAGTACCATAAATCTTCAAATGTCATGATATGAAACTTGAAATGAAGTTAAAACCAACTCAGCAGCATATCTCAGCACTGGACCTGCAGCTGCGTATCTTTAGGACTTAAATAATCTTAGCAGAATGAGAAACTGCTAACCCAGGTAGGTTTTGAACTTCCTTTTGCTCGCTTTGCACAAGTAGCAAAGGAAATAAAGAACTATGCCTGAAATTTGTATTTCTTCTTATTCAACACTAAGCTTCTATATGGTTCACGTCTATGCAATCACAGAGAAAACAATGGAGTTGAATGGAGAGACATAAGAAGTGACAGAGGCTCTTTACAGCACATGTGTAAGAGTGAATAGTCAAACTGTGAAAAGACTGCAACTATGAAGACCACGCAAAAATCCTTCTTTACTTCAAAAATGAACTTTTTAAAAGTAGGAATCTGGTACTGAACCTGCCAAGGGAATGCTGGTTACCTAAAAGAGTTTCATTTGTTCCTTCACTGTTTGTGTTTTTTTAATCTGCCACCTGACAAACTCTATCCGGAGCAGAAAACACTTGATGATGGCATTGAGTAAAGGGTATTGGCAGTGCATACTGTGGAAAGTATACAGATGCATTAGGTAAGCAAAAGGATAGACTTTCCAAGAAGCATTCAATACAATTAACATAAAAAAAGTTAATTTTTATTTTCTGTACAGAAATTGTGCAAATACATACTGCAGGCATAGGCAGGCATGATGGGGAAATTAATTCCAAACATAAGCAATTAAAATAAAGCAGTTTGGGGTTTTCTTGCTATTTTTAAATTTCTAACTTCCCTGAAAAAAACCGCAGATTTGAATATCCTGCCAGCTCAGTATAACAATTAGCCAACAATGCATGGGAAATCATTAAGTCTTTTAGCCTTTCCACTCTATGTTTGGCTTCTCCCACCATTTTGAGAAAGATTTGCATTACTGGTATTAAAAGCATACTCTTATTAAATTGTCTGCTTGTTCTATTTCCACATCCTTAATATTATCAAAAGCAAGGAAAGAGCAGAAAGTATCTTTAGCCTTAAGGCTATAGCACTGATAAAACCAGCTTGAATCAAACCTTTGAGATTCTTCTCATTTATTTCAGCAGACTCTGTTTGAAGCACTGTATCCAGAAGGTTCTGTGTATCTCTGAGTGACAATCCTTGTCACAACAAGGTTACAGTACGTATCTGGCTGCAATTCTCATTTTCAATGAGTAAGAGAGGCTGAATTAGTCATTCTGACTCTTGGCATCTTTCTTCACAGAGAAGATACTAATATATAGAAACTTTACCAGGGACATACAAAAAATGTATACTATTGCAGCTCCAGAAATGAGTATCAGTGTTAAATTTCTGTACATTTCCATCACAAGCTAATCAGTCTCAATAATATTATCTTCGTGTGGCTACATTGCATGAAAGGGCATTTTTCCAATAGTTAATTGAAATCGAATTCTTAACTGTGATGAGAATATTTTTATGGAAAACAAGCTGTTTTATGAATGGGGGAACTAATGGAGCTGCGTTTCCAGCAGATTTGTAGCTTATCACTTTCCTCCTATATAAAAAAATAAACATAATCTGAGGTCACCTTCTGATGCCTTTTGTAACCTTTTCTTCCCAGGATTCTCTGCTTCCTCTCCTATTTCTTATTTATCTTTCCCTGTGCTGTGCTTAGATTGGGTTAGAATTATTCACAGTGGGTAGGCATGAGGCATTTAATCAGCTGGCTGGTATTAGAATGAAAAGAACTTTCTTTTTTCTTTCCTGTCTCTCAGTAGATCAGGAACAGAACTTGCTGAGATCACCACCCTTTTGGGTGAAATTGGTTAATATGTTAAGAAATTATTAGAGGAGGCCAGACTTATGATCAGAGAAGTTTAAACAGAAATCTCACTATTCCCCTTCCACACCAAACCCAGATCATGTATGTCATAATACATCTCTGTGTTGGCTCACAATAACTTAGATTAGTGAAACAGTCAAATAGGTTACAAAGCTGTTACAAAGCTAATGCCTTTCAGCAGAGCAATATTGTAGTTAACACATCCTGTAGTTGCATACACACTGCTGTATCTCCAAAGCTAACCTTGATAAATTGGATTGGCACTGGAAGACGGGGAGTATTTATTCTTTGCAACTGAGCTGTGTAAAGAATATTGTGGAGGTATTGCGGTGCACAGATGTCACTAGCATTACCACCAAATACAGGACTCCACTTATCATCCAAACACCTGAGTGATCTCTCTCAAGGAAGGTCAAAAAAAAATCATCAAATTCTTTCGTTTCAATGCATTAATTTCCAATTAGGTTGTTTGGAGGTTTTTTTGTTTGGTTGGTTGGTTTTGTTTTGTTTTGTTTTTTTCTTTGTGGAAAGCTTGCACGGTGACTGTATATGATGCTAAAATAGCAACTATAAAAATACAGTGTTATACATCACTTCTAAAGAAGATAAAGAACTTCACAGGTTCTGATAATCTGATGTAAATGAGTCTCCTATACCTCTCAAATTGACAGTGTAGTTCTACAGTATAACATTAAAATAAGCATACAGTTATTCTTTCTCTCCACTTAGAAATTTTCTACACCTAGAAAAAGACCTGGGGCTGCTGGCTGACAGCCAGCTTGAATATGAGCCAGCAGTGTGCCCAGCTGGCCAAGGCCAACAGCATCTTGGCTTGTATCAGAAATAATGTAGCCAACAAGGCCAAGGAAGTGATTTTCCCTGTACTTGGCACTGGTGAATACACACCTTGATTAGTATGCTCAGTTCCATATCCCTCACTACAAGAAAGACACAGAGATGCTGGAGTGTGTCCAAAGAAAAGCAACAAACCTGGTGAAGGCTCTAGAAGACAGGTCTTATGAGGAGTGGCTGAAGGAACTGGGGTTGTTCAGTCTGAAGAAGAGAAGGCTCAGGGGTCCTTATTGTTTCTTACATCTATCTGAAAGAGGTTGTAGTGAGGTGAAGGTCAGTCTCTCTTCCCCAGTACCAAGTGATGGGATGAGAGGTAATGGCCTCAAGTTGTGCCAGGGGAGGTTTCAATTAGATATTAGGAAAGTTTATTCACTGACAGGGTTATCAAGCATTGGAACAGGCTGCCCATGGAAGTGGTAGAGTCACATCCTTGCAGGTTATCTAAAAGACGTGAAGATGTGGCACTTAGGGACATGGTTTAATGATGGACTTGGCAGTGCTAGGTTAATAATTGGACTTCATGATCTCAAAGGTCTTTTCCAATCTAAATGATTCTATGATTCTAAACTTGCAACCCAGGAGAGAATGTTTTCAAAACTCTTCCAAAGGCTGAAGACAAGGACCCTATCAAATAGTCAGTAAATTAGTATGACTGTTGTTGGCATCTATAGCATTACTCATATTCTGAGAACATTGTATGAGCAAAGTCAGAAGAGATTCTATTTTTCAGTTAGAGTAATCACTCATGGGTATGAAAGCCTTATGTGCCTTCTGCCCTAGCCCTTGTGAGCATAGTCTGCCCGTGGTTCCCCAAGTATGGAATGCTAGAAGGAAGCCTGGGAAGACAGAGGGGCGAGTCTTCTATAGTTGCTGGCTCCCTCATCCTGGTAGTTAGAAGCTCCTTATAGCTGTGTCAAAGATGATTGACAGAATCCCTCTGTGTGTGTGCTCTGGACAGCAGGGAGAGCCAGAAAAGTAAAAAATGTTCTCTGGTCTTCTCAGTGAGTCATCACCAACCCCACATACTTGCAGATCAGACCATGAAATGGTTCTCAAGACTTGATTTGTTTTTCCCCTTGGTGACTTCAAATAACAAAATCTTGACTTTTAAGCTTTTTAAAATATTAATTTGAACAAAATAGGGGCCTACAAGGATGCCAAAGAGGGACTCTTCATCAGGGACTGTAGCGATAGGAAAAGGGATAATGGGTTCAAACTTGAACAGAGGAAGTTCAGGTTAGATATAAGGAAAAAGTTCTTTACTGTGAGGGTGGTGAGGCACTGGAATGGGTTACCCAAGCAAATGGAAATGCTCCATCCCTGGCAGTGTTCAAGGTGAGGTTGGACAGAACATTGGGTGACATGATTTAGGATGAGGTGTACCTGCCCATGGCAGGGGGGTTGGAACTAGATGGAAAGGAAAGGTCCTTTCTAACCCAAACCATTCTAGAATTCTATGGAAATCATAAAGCTTTAGGTAGGGGTGGATGGATTATTCTCCCCAAAGCAGTTATAGGTAACTATGACGCAGAACTTCTTCCAAGCTTCTTGTAAAAGTCACCTTTGGGCTAAGATCAGCCAGAGAATAACTTTGGAGACAGCAAAGGACAAACTGAAACTACAGCTCTTACTGGAAAATGCTTTTACTTAGCCCATTTTATTATATGGTATGTGCTGTTGCAAGCACTGTATGAAGTGTCAGCTTTGAGACATTTGGGGGGTACAAATGGAGAGGAACATTTCATAAAAAACATAAATAATATTTTTCATCATATTTTGCTTATGTATTATATTCTCTAGGATTACCCATTTATATTATTGTAAAGTAAAATTATAAAATTTCAATTTTATTCTAAAATAGCCATGTCTAGCCATCCACTGGTTAATTCATATATATAAGGGTAATAGGATTGACAGCAATTGTGTGCAGTATTTTTGATATTTAAAAGGATGGAAGGCCGGATATGCACAATTTAGTTCCTTACACTGCACAAGAGCCATTCTGCTTCAAATAAGTAATGAAAATAGTGATAAGTTTGTATGTTGTGCACTGCTTTGTACTGAAAAATGTTAAAGCATATTTCAAGAAATGTGGAGGTAGTCTACTGTATGTGCCCACGGAACAGAGCTCTTCAAATTCATTCATCAGGCTTTTGTGCAGAATAGCAATTTTTCAAAAATGTTAAGAAAGTTTCATAGATCACGACTTAAAATTATCCAGAACTTCCAGAAAGATCACTGCTTCTTTATGGGTAACAAATACCATCTTAACCAAAACCAGACAAATTCTCCACTACTTTGAAGCTGCTGTGGGTGTAACAGAAAAATATAGGCAATAATGTGAATTCTGCTAGAGGACTGGTTAAACCTCCCCAGTTCTCTGACTCAACCAGGCAGCAATTCAGAAGTGAAGATCTCTAAATTGTGCACTCTTGTCTGCTGAAGTGATAATCATATTGCAGCTGGGTAAAGATAAAGTGTAAAGTCATGTTCGAGTCCCAAGGGAAAAAAAATGTAGTTTAAAATACCTCCTTAGTTTCCTTCTCACATTTGCTATTGGCATAGCTTTCTGCTGGCTTTGTATACCTCATTCTTAGTTGACTCATATGTTATAGATGATGCCTGGGTATTTATCAGGAGGCTATGTATTCCAGAAAGGAGTATGTGCTGAAGTGTAGGGTGAGTGCTTCAAAAAACACCTACAATTTCAGTGGTGCAGCATCTTGAGGTCCTGACAGATCTGTAGCTTGGCAATCAAGACTTGAGGGTAATTCCCATTCCTACAATGCCATATGGAAACTACTCTCAAGCAGATCCATGCTCCAAAGAATTCAGCTGAAAACCACTGTATGAATTATTTCAGTTTCATTAGCAGCTGATAAGAAACAGCTCACCAGAGTATTTTAAAAAGTTCTCATAGACTAGGGCTCAAGATCAAGTTTGATTTTTAGAGTAGGCTAGTATATTTTTTCCATATAGTGTTCAACTCTATATACTGTGCTTTTCATTAACTTGGATCAATTAAATATATGTTTTGAGCAACAGCAGTCTGAAGTTGGAATTATATGGTTGGAAGGTGGCCAATCTTTATCTTGCTACATTTTAGCTGATGGATGCTGATGAAGCATTTTTACTCTGTGAACAACTCATCTATTACTTTTCCTTCTCATTCTGGGAAATGTGTAATAATGAAGCCTGTATGAGGTCAGTCTCATAATTATAGCTATCATCACAATCATCCCTTCCCTGGATACTTTATTTCATATTCTGCAAACCCAAAAGTATCTCCAGGGCTAAAAACTACTGATGGCACTAGCCCAGAATCACTTAGTACCTACCAAATATCAAGGTCTTTGAAGTAAAAAAGTTTGTCTAGAGCTAAAGGCAACAAAACAACTGAATCCTAGAACAAAAGATTATTAGATGAATTCCTTGGCCATCAGATATGATGAACAGATTCCTGTCACTGAACTCTAATAAAACCACGCAGATTTCTGAACACTAATAGAAATGTGACAAACAGCTGCTACATCCAGTTAAAAAAAATCATCTGTTTTACCATATGAAACTTGTTTTATATAGAAAAAGTTCTAGATTTTAACTCGGAAACATGATAAATTCTTAATCTAAATATAATAAAAAGTCCTGACTGGCAACAGAAATATGTGGCTAGACACAAGTGACTGGAAGTTTTCCATTGTACAATCAGTTATCTCTTTTAGTAGACATAATATTCTTGTTTCCTAACTAGCTATGCTAAAACGAAGAATGTATCACTCTTTGTGGTGACTTTTACCTAAGTGTCTTTACTAACTCAGACAGTCTGAATGTTGCTTCTTGTAACTTTTAACCTCTAGTCTTGGCTAATCAGCTCTAAACAAAATCACAGCCAGATGGATAATTTATGTACACCTTTATATTTTTGCAGTGAAAACCTGCCAGGAAAGTTCTGCTCAAAACTTCTACTGGGTGTCTTGCCACTGGAGACTGGAAACAAGTGAACACTGCTGGATGATAAATGTAACAGGTAGGTCAATGCTTCTGTACAGCAGGTAAAGAAATTACCTTTGATAATTCTCTTGTACTTACAAACTTAAGTGCATAGGGGGAAGATGGTTGTTGAGGTTCTAGTTGTGATTCTGATGGCTGGTGTTCATCCATCTGTTGGATGTGAACATAATGTAAAACTTCTCTAGGTGCTAATCTGCTATTGTGTATGGATAGTAAAGATTCAGCAAAACATTGTTAGACTAATATCCTACAATTTCCATAAGAACATAGGCCATAATATTTACATATTGAAGTAATGAAAGGTATGTGCTTAGAATAGACGCTAGTAAATGTTTTAAAACATTTTATGGCAAATTAATTGCCCTGTATCTAGGAATAGCCTGAGTATCGCAGGATTAAAAGGAAAGGGGATGCTGAAAATAAAATACAAGAACATTTAATGGTTTAATCTTGTATTCTCTGAAGCTAATTACAGTATTCCAGGTCACATGCAGGATTAGTTTTTAAGAAAATCATAACTAAGAACAGAAATGTTCTTCAGATGCTCCAGTTAATGTCAGCTCTCCCATTAGGTAAACATGTAATGGTCAACAGACATATAATTTTGCCTTTAAAGAGATACGAAATTCCCTTGATGGTTATCATTATAAGGCTATATGCTGTTCTTTTTAGACATTGCAGATACTAAAATTTTTTTCTAAAAAATTCAGTCATATCATTTAAGATGACGTTTCTTTCTCATTTGCCTCGTCTTTTTGTGTGTGTTTTTCCTAAGGAAGAATATTGTGTTTTGAATATATAAATCCTTTAATATATGTAGCAATTATAGACAGGGAAGACTAATGTAACTTAATGGAGTTTTAGCAGTGCTCAGTTGAAAAGCAGACTTCAGGGAGTACCAGGAAGCTCCAAACTCTTTAATGAAACATCATATCGGATTTACATTTTTCTCAGTGGATGTAGACTCATATGAGAAATATTACCACCGTAAGAGGGATCAATTGCTGCATTCACATTTTATTAAGAACAGGAAAATATTGATGTGGTAAATTATTTATGCATTGGACAATAAAATAAATTTTGTGGAGAAGCCAAGTAACTTATGACTTGGGATTTGTCTTAAAGCTAAATCCTGGGAGTGAAAAGCATAAATATATATGTATATAAACAATTAAAAAGGGGGGTGGGGAAAAGCAGAGTAGACATGCTTAAAATGATTGCGAAGCAAAAGCACGAATGTATAGGTTTATTTCTGTATAGTGTTGCTTATGAGCAACCTATCACTTTTGTCTGGTAGTGTCTTTGAAAAAAATCATGCTTTATTTTTATCATGCTCAATTTACTGATTTTTCTTAGATAATTCTTATTTATATAAGCCAAAAGAAACATGCTTTAAATAATGCAAGCAATAAACATAATTCAGGATTTACCTGGAATAAAAGTGCAACAACACTGGTATGATAAATGTCACTTCTAATGTAGGAAAAAAAACTAATGAGAAATATAGCTAGTCATTCCTCTTTATCACATCTGCACTTCATACTTCATAAAAATGCCTTCAGATATGCTCAGCAATGTTTGAACTGTTGTTTTCCACTGTACTTTTCTTAGCTAATACAACTAGATGAGCCATTTCATATTCTGTTTCACTTTGTTGCTATGCAAAAAGTCTTTCCCTTTGGAAAAAAAAGACTTCCTAAAGTACAGCACTTGAGAAGCATATTTAAAAAAACCTGCTTGCTCTTGTGAAAGTTCTAAAAAAGACAAATAATTCCTTATTCCTTTGAAAACAAAGCCCTATTCTTCATAAGAAAACAAACTAATTTGTCTAAAATGTTTGACTATGTTAATTAACTCTTTAGTATTGACCTGAGGAAGCACATGACTGAGGCATACCTGAAGGAGAAGTTAGTGTTGCAGAGTAGCTTCAGCTGCAGTATTTTCTTTGGGTTTTGTCCTGGGTTCAGCCTGGGATATCATACCTTATGTACAGCCGGTATTCGCTGTGTTGGTGTTTATCTGGGGGTGTGGGGCTTGGACTAATGTCTTGGTCTCATTGTATTTTATAATAATGTCCTGGGTTCAGCAGTTGCAGTCAGTTTTTCTTCTCTTTAGTAGCTGTGTTTTGACTTAACCCGGGAGCAAGGCTGATAAGGCCGATGTTTTTGGTTGCTGCTGAGCGATGTTTGCCCTGACCAAGGACTTTGTGAGCCTCATGCTCTGCCGGGGAGGAGGGGGAGCCGGGAGGAAGGAGGGACAGGACCAAAACTGACTAAGGAGGTATTCCATACCATAGCACGTCATGCCCGGGAAGTAACTGGGAGTTACCCGGAAGGAGAGGGAACTTCCCGGTTGGGCTCATTTTCGGCGGGTGGTATCGTACCCTCTTCCCTTGTTTTCCTTATCTTTATTATTATTGGTGATAGCAATAGTGATTTGTGTTATACCTTAGTTACTGGATTGTTGTTATCTCAACCCGTGGGAGTTGCATCCCTTTGGTTCTCCTCCACCCATCCCTCCGGGAGTGGGGAGGAAGGAGGGGAGGGCAAGAAAGGGGGGGTGTGTTGAGTGAGTGATCGAGCTGTGTGGTTGTGTTTAAACCATGACAGTTCTAAGCCAACAGTTTTCAGGAATGTTTTTTCCAATATATAGGGGAGAATTGTCACAGATGCATTTATCTGAGATGTACATTATATGTACCTGAAACATAATAACGCCAAGGACTCTAAGAACGTTGACAATGTTAAAATTGAATCCTTCAGATCACAGGCATGAATTTGACAGAAATTCAGTTTAATAAACAAAAGTCACTTGTGTTGTTAGTGGCTTGCAAAGTGTCATGGGTTCCCAGTTTCTAGAGAACAGACATGCACAGTATTATGCATTCATATTGGACAATATTTAAAGCTAAAGGAGTAAACATGCATGGAAAATGAAGCACCTTTCTTCATCTCCTCCCACTTAGACACATATCCTCCAGTTTGGAAGATCAGATACACAGTATGAGATGTGAAAGGTGACTCCTGCAATGCAGCTGCTTGTGCAGCTGGATTCTACAGAGAGCTCTGAAGCTCTGGAGCTGCCAATTCTCTGTCATACTCAGCAACAAATTTTCTCTGAAAATTTATTTTTTTCCTTTGGATGGGGAAGAGGACTCTTAAGGAAAGCAAAGGGTAAGGAGACAACAAAAGCCTAGAGACCTTTGCTCTAAAATAATTGTTCAGCTTGATTCAATCCTTTAATAGAAGCACTGTTGATAACTGTGGTTCATCTGCAGCTGAGCAGACCCATCAGATACAATGGACTATCTGTTTTGGCAAGAATTTTCATCTAAGGCAAATTTCGTGAAGAAATTAATCAGAAGTTTAAAGCTGAGACATGGTTGAGACATCCTCAGGAAGGTGTTTCTGGTGGGCATGAGTACAAGCAGGCAGTCACAGTGATGGTAATTAGGTATCACAGTGGACTATTTCAAACTATTACTGCCTGGCACTTTTACCAAAACATAGTCGTTTAACCTGCAAGTGCAGAGGTGGAAATACATAAATAAGAACAAGTGGCACAAAGCATATGATATGTGTGACTCAGGTTGTGGTGGGGAAGGAAGCTGCTACTAGCATCTGAGTGACTGCACTTAATTTTTAATCTGTCTGAGCCACAGTGAAGAGGACAAGTGTGGTAAACAGGGTATGTGATAAAGGTTTTTTTCCTAAGCTGGACTGCTCAGTGGGTCCTGCGGTGAGAAATCAGAAGACTTTCCTCTCATTTTACTTCAATACAGGAAAAACCTATGCAAAACACATCCAAAAGAGAGGGTGCCTGATAGCATGCGAAGGTCTCAAAGTGAACTTTCCAACAGGGGCCACAGTGTATTATTCACCAGCAGCAACCAGATTCAGTTATCCAGCTATTCCTTAATAATATTCTTTTAAAGAATTTTTAGGTGAACACAGACTAGCCATTTTAAGTGGCTAATTTAATGTGGTTCAGTTTATGTTCAGTTGTTGTGAACCCTGCAGAATACCTCACGAAATAATCTATTTTTTTCAGGTTTTGAAGTGCCAGTTAAATGTAAGTCAAGGTATACCCCACTAGTCCTAGTAAAAGACCTTTTATTTGCTAGCTTATCTTGCATACCTTTAAAATCTGTCTGGATTGTAAAAATAACAATTTGATTAGTGTAGAAAATTAAACAGTAATCAAGCAAATAGAATCCCAGTCTTTTGTTATCTTAATATTAAGGAAGTGAAACATAACCACTACACACTAAATCAGTATTGAGGGAAGCTCAAAGATACTACAGCTGTGAATTTGCTTTAGCCTATTGTCATAAAAAAAAGTAATAAAATGTACTCCTGGTAAAATAAAAAGTTAGGCAGCAGATAGATATAGGACTTAAAGTTCAATGATTGCCTGCAAATTTTGCTCAAACTTGCTCTGACATCTCATAAAAGTCTCACAAAGTTTCTTTCGGGATATATAATATCTGATGAAATACTAGGGCTTGTTGCTTTACTGAAGATAACTAGTCAGGTTATCTTCAGGACAGGCTATCTAAGACACTGTCTAAATTGAATCCTTTTCCAAGTGGAAAAACAGTGTAACAGCTGTTGTTTGATTACAACTGAACATGTTTCAGCAGTAGGTGAAGTTGGATTTTAGTGGACAGATTTACTTGCTTACTTTAGGAAGAAGATTGTGTTAAGATTAAGTTTGACTAGCAATCACTTCTAGCAAAGAAAAATCTCAAAGGGAATAGTCAATTTTTTCTAGATGCAGGCTTAACTTTCAGTTTTCTCTACAATGTCAAGACCATGGTATTCTTAAAAGCTTCAGTAGAATTACTTCACATTTATATCTGCTTCAGCTAATGAATATTTGGCTGATTTTCGGTACATAATGAATAAAGCACATGATATATTTGAAGCAATTGGGAACGCAGCAAATGTAAAAATTGGACACTTGTTTGTCTAAATGCAGTGATTCATAGAATGGTTTGGGTTGAAAGGGACCTTAAAGCTCATTCAGCTACCCTACCATGGGCAGGGACACCTTTCAGTAGACCAGATTTCTCAAAGCCCATCCAACCTTGCCTTCAAAACTACTGCTAGCAGAGAATGACTAAATGTGTATCTCTAATCCCAGCTCCAGTCATTGATTACATTATGGAGGACATGAAATTACTTCCATTAAACATTTTAACTGACATATTTAGCCTGCTTTTCTGTTTATAGATTATCCTGAAGCTATTTTTGGCATGCGTAACTAATTTTAAATTATTCAATTGTTTATGAAAGTACATTTTCCTCTAAGCTCTTTGCCATTTCAGCTTGCGTCAACTATCTCTTGTTTTGGCACATTGTCTATATACACAATTTAGTACACAACTGGTATAGCTGGTAGTTTTATTTCTATGTTATGTACTAATTCCAAATCTATAGGAGCTTTTGAACTGAGCAGGTGGGATTTTTGGTGCAAATTCTTGCTACAAAGAAAGTTGCATGTAAGTATTTGTTGGAGAAGATATTTGTTATATTGCAGCAACACAACTGGGGATTTTTCTATGTTTCTCTTCAGGTGTTATTTATCTTTGTACTTCTCTTGTACCTGTCCTCCACTCTCTACCCACAGCATGTTTCTCAGACTTGTACATTTTGTGTTCAGATGATGATATGATGAATATCTGGATTCAGATTTACATTCAATCACGAGACAGCTAGTTTTAGGCTTTCTAAAAGCAAATGACAGTGAAAAGTAAAAGGACTCAGCAAATTTGTAAGAGGGGGAATTTACTCTGGGTATGTGAGATTGCTTAATGTATTGTTTAGCAGATTTTGCTATCTCCCTTTGTAGAGATTATTTTAAATTAATTTCTGTTAGTAGGAAATAAATTGCACTGCTGAAAAAGGACACCATGCACATTTTAATTAAAACATTGGATATGGCTGAATAATTTAATGGGTTTTGAAGCTGAAGAAACTTAACTCATACATATAGGAAAGAGATGAGAGACCCAAGAACTACTGCAGTTGAAAGCTCAAGTGCCTACTTAAACTCTGAACAGTAACAAATAGACATACATATGTAATACTTATGTTTTCCAAGTACTGAGTCCTGCTTTTACAGATTGATCTTATTTTTACTCCCCCTACTTTTTTTCCAAGTGCTATATATAATCTCCTGACATAATGAACGGCCTTTCATTTGAGAATAGCAAGATGAAACTTCAGCCATTTTATTGTTGCTCTATGAATTCAATTTGTGTGATAAATCCAAGAAAAAATGTTTCCCAGTAAAATGTCCATAGTGTTTCTCCCTCCTCTATGGGAACTAGACATGCTCCACCTAAACCAAAGAATCCAAGTGCTCACTATTGCAGATCCTGGGACACACGAAAAGCCAAGTCTGTCCTTGCAGAGGATCTGCTACTTTGTACCAAACCCTTTCTGCTGGTGAGAGTTTGGGCAGTTTCATTTTGTTGTTTAATCATAACTCCCTTGACAAGGCCTTACATTATGTTAGTTTTTAAAGAGCAGATCTGTAGATACTGAAGTACTCCCATATGTACACGAACGCATATACTGTGGTCCAAGTCATAGAAGTACACTTGTTATCCAGCAGCACAGAGAGTTTTTGCCAACAATCGTAGAGAGGCCCTTTCTATGGATGTGACATCATGGCCACTTGGAAATACTTTGAAAAAAGGGGATCATCATAACAAAGGTTCAGGTCAGCAAGGGTTATTTGCATACATTCACTGAACAGGAGTTTCACTGCCTACTTTCAAATACAATTAGGAGTCACTTTGGTATTACTGACACTTGACACTGGAAGTCAAAGATCAGAATTCTGAATGAAAGGAATAAAGCTTACTTTTTTTTTTTTTTTTTTTTTTTTTTTTTTAAGAGCATTTCTGAAATTTTTAAAAAAAAA
>NDXB01016760.1:342782-358768 GCA_002631895.1 Agapornis roseicollis
GATACCTGGTGTACAGTGGGAACCCAGTACTAGAAAGGTAGGCTTCCCACAGGAGAAAGAGTGGCTTGCCTAGAGTTACATTATAGAAAATGCAGGGCATTGAGTGTGTTGGCATTGAGCTGCTGTAATCAGTAAGTATGTTCAGGTTTCAAGGTATAGGTATGTTCCTGGATCCAAAACCTCTCTGATTATGAGCTTACCAAGGCTGTTTTTCTCCCTGTAGAATTGATGCCCCTTACTTATGCATTTCCATCTCATCTTACAAAAGCGCTTAACCCTGGAATGCTAGGTTTAGTTTTATGACATGTGTGTCCAGTTTTATTTCCACTAGCCATCTTTGTCTCCAAATTTTATCAGCTTCCTTTCTGCTTTCCTTTCAGGAGAATGTGTTAGCCATTAGTGAGTGCTCTTGTGCTGCTCTATTCTTGCTCTTCATCTGCCCAGTGAATTATCTATATATGCTGCCTATACAGCAGTTCACTTTTAATGGAAGAATGCAGCACACATTTAGGTGACTCTATGCAACTGGTTCTGGCTCTTAATGTTAGGTGTTGCTAATGCTGATGCTTCTAATAACTGCAGCCAGAGGCTAGGATCACCTGGTTTTGATTTCAGGGGTAATTCACTATGCTGTTAAATAAACATTTGATTATGTTGACTATGCCTTTGAAATGTTTTTCTAAAGTACTTGATTTACTAATTCATACAGATTAGAATTTGAAATAACTTCCTTTTCCTGCTTAAATGATTGTGCTTTCTTAACTGTTTTCATTTCATTCTAAAATGGGCACGCTGTTCTTCTGTCCAAGTTATAAAAACTGTAATTTTGAGCACTATAGACAGACTTCAACATATGCATTCTTCTAGATATTTTTAACGTTGTGACTCTACCTAAATACCCAGTCTTGTCCTTGAGCAATACTGAAATCAAAAGCATTCTGCAAGAGTAATTCCCAATTTCCTAACAAAAGATTATTTTTGCTTAATTTTTTTTTTTTTTTTCAAATAACAGGCGGTAAAAGTAAGTATCTAGCAGTGTGTTTAAAATATTTTCTTAGTTCTTTTTAATAACAGGTGCCGTTCTGCTTTATTGTTAAAGAGGTAGCATGCCAACAGAAATTACCTTCACTTGTTGAACCACAAAGGAGATGGGTGATTAGTGAGGGTATCTTAAGGTGACTCAGTGTACAACTCCAAGTAATAAATTTATAGTAGTATTTGTTGTTTTAAGACCAAGTTATTGCAACAATAGAAGCTCCATAAAAAAAAAAAACACACATGTTTATAAAAAATAAAACTCATTGCTTACAGTTATAATCTACTATTCTTCAAGAAATATATCTTTTTCCAACCTACACTGGAATTAGTGAGTTTGGTATCAGCTGTAACAGTGCTTGATCTGTGTTTACCCAGGTTTGGAAACTAACCTCCTTAGGATCATTGCCTCCATTCTTTTCCTTTGCATCACATTTTCTAACACTAAGAGGACACATAGGTATAACTGAACTAATAGGTAGTGAATGAATAACTTCAGTGTTTTCCTACAAGGAGATACACAGGTCCCCCAAGGAAATACAAATCCATTAATTTCACACAACTAAGACAATTAAAAACTCAACTCTAGTTTCACTGACACCAATTTTTTCTTCTAGCTTAAATGCAGGCTGATTCAGAGCTTGAAGAAGAAAGCTCATGTGATTACTTTCAACTGTTCTTATAAGTAACTCATGTCACACACAAAACCAATTAGAAGTAAAGCTAGTTTAACAGGTTGATTACCATTTTCCAAGCAAAGGATTTGTGCATCTCGTTCAGCATTTCAGTTTTGGAGCCAGTTTTCGCACTGTGCTCTTATTCATTTTTATCAATAATCTGTCTAGGCACAGGCATAGAAGAATTAGAGGAAGAGCAGGTAGTGGTGTAATTGGAAGCACCAGCTAACAGGTTTGGAGACAGATCCAAATTCATGTCCTCTGTGGATCTAGTACAGATGACTGTGACCATTTTCCACAACTGCTTCAACTTCTAACAATTCAGCCCTGAACTATCCTCAGATATGTTAGCATAAGATTTATTGATATAAATAGGAACAATTTATTTTTAATAAACCATTCACTGTCTGGAGATGCTCATATCTATAATTATTAGATGCAACTGTGGCTTCAAGGCATTCCTAAGTTTAAGTTTTAAGTTAAACAGCCCCAAATGATATCTCCCTGTTCTGTTTTTACCAATGAGCCCCATGTGTTCTCCAGTGCATTATATTATGTTTGTCTAATGCAACAGTGTAATATGGTTCCTCTGGAAAATTCAATGGCAGCAAGTGGGGCATACAGTTACCAGGGAAATGGAACATTCAGGTGCTTGGTGGCCTGTATGAATTGCACCTGTAAAAACCACTGGTTAAGATTATACAGCTACTAATAAAACTTCCAAATTTTTTCAGATCAGTAATAAATCCTACATCATGTTTGTGTTTCCAACACTATTGCAGAATTCAGTAGTGTGTACCTTACAGCAGATCTGGATGCAAGATTAGAGATCACTGACTGCTTCAATTGAGTTCTGTCTGTATACAAAACTTTCAAGCATTCAAAGGATTAAAATGCAAATGATAAATTTTCAAACATAATTGTCCACACTGGGTTTTTTAGAGTTAGAAGTGTTCAGATATACCACAGACCTAAAAAATGTATTGCAAAGTTGAACAACTCCTGTTAGCTTTACCCTATATGAGCATTTTTCCTTTGCAAAAGTCATCTAGCTCTAATATACAGAAAAGTTGATTAGTTTATATCTGTATATTTTGCCATTCTAGAGGATTTCTCATGTTTTTCAAGTTAGGCACCTCCAAATTTTTTCACGGTAAAAATCGTCGTTATGTGCTTGTATGTCTACCTTTGTGCTACCTATTTGCAAATAATTTATAACACTATTGCGGCGCTTATCTCAGAGCTCAAGAAGACAGCTTATGCACCGTGTGCTATTCACAGACCAGAAAAAAAAGATCCAGGGCAAGTTCTTTTTCATTTACAAAAAGTGCTCTGGGAGCTTTACTGCCCAGGCAGGTCCAGGTCACTGACATGTTGAGCCTTCAGAAAGCCATTAGGCTGCATGATCTACTTTGTGTCTAAAGTCTCCTGCTGTGCCACCTTGGCATCGTAAGAGCAAAAAGTAATGCTTTCAAAAGCATTTGATGAATGTACAAGAGAACTGGTGAATACTTTTCTGAAGAGACCTTTAGAACACTGAAGGGAAGCTTTCTATTAAAATCTTTGGCAAAGAGGAAATATTCGGGTATATGGTTAAGAAGTGAAGTCGGTGTGCAAATAGATATATTGTTAAAATGTCTATTTCCTTTTCACAATTTTTAATTTGACCTCATAAAAACTACAGTCTTTACTGGCTAAAGTAACTGAGGCAGGTTATGCATTATGAAGAACCTGCTGGAAATCTTAACTGCTATATAGGTCTTTTAATCAAATTCAGAGTTTGTAAAGCAGCCTACCAAGTTAAATCTAAAATCACTAGGAACAATTTATGTTAACTCATGTAAGTTTCCTGTTAAAGCTTTTATTTAGAGATTGAACTAAGAAGTGAAGCATAGCATATTCATGCAGAAAAAATGTTGAGTAGTTACACAAAACAAATGAATACCAATTTCCTCTTTAATGTTTTGTTACCTATAGCTATAGCCATCAAAGAAAACATAGTGAGCAATAAAGAATATAACATTACATGGCTGAATAGCATCATTAATCTTGAAGAACAATGAAGAACTTCATTAAGTATATATCTTCATATATGACTTCAGCTCCAACCTTTAATAATCCATTGGCTGGAGGTTCAAAGCTGAGATGGCACTCAGTGTAAGAGTAGACTGGCAACCATGAGTTTCTAGTTTTTTTCCACAATAAAATTCTCAACATAAAAATTCTGAGGTCAAGTCTGTTTCCAAATATAGACAGTGGGAAGGATTTTTTTCATTCTTCCCTGAATTTTTAATTCTTCCTGAGGGGGAGACAGGTTACCCTTGCTACACAAGTATCATTAAATAGCTGGCTCCACAAAAAAGAGGAAGGAACAAGATCCTTGATACTAGACCAGAGAGCACTTTTCAGCCATTCCTTTTTCTTGGTGGTCAACTCTAACAGTGTCTGCATACCCTGGAGTGAAGTCACTGGCATCCCTGTGGGAGGGGCCACAGGACGGGTCTGAGTAATATCCACTTTGATCCTTGGACCTGATTTTTCTTATAACCTTCATATGAAAAAAGGTAAATTGTATGCCAGAGAGCAGTGTTTCCAAGGGAACAGAGCTTTCTTTGCTCCATCCCCCAAAAGCATACCTCCCTTATGGGCTGAATTCAGACCATTCTGTCACCTCTAAAGGCAGTAGGAACAACCACAAAGCAGAGAAATTTTTGGGAACTAAAAAACCCCAATCTGTGTTGACCCTGGAAAGTGAAGTTTAACAAATCTAACACACCAGGCTGAAGAGAACCAAGCTTGTCACACTGATAATCTTTCAGATGCTGCTGGTGAAACTGTCAGGCACACTAATTTTGCTGACATTTTCTCAACATCTCAGCTGAAACATCTGTTTTCAGCCAACACCATTTATTACACCATTAAAACTTGAATGCTATAATCAAGCAAAAGGAACAACAATTTTACTATCAGAGGTGAACCTTGTTCCCTTATATCATTAATTACCAGCACATGTTTTACAGAGCATCTTGCAGTGTAGGAGCCTTTATCATTAATTTCAAAGCCATGCATTAAAAAGTCAAGAATTCTATGTGGATGTTCTGAGTGCATTTTCAGGAGCATATTTAACTTATCACAAAGGGATACAACTATTTTCCCAAGCTAAAAGAATTTTTTCCCTTGTTGTGCCAGGTTTAAATTCCCAGGCGTGAAGAAGTCCTGGTGATAAAGTTAGTGTGCTAGTGGGCTTTTTCTTCTAGATACTGTAGACAACAACCTATAGAATATTAATTAGTTTAGATATGCTGTTTGGCAGAAAAGCTGCTGTAAGGTGCTAAAGCAGGAAAAAGGAAAAGGAGTGATAAGTTCTGGTCAGGTCAGTAATTCCCTGTTAACAATCACATTCTTCCAAATATGAGGGTAGGTGTTGCCAGCACCTCTTTTATCTCTTTCATGCTTCTGGAAAATGTAGACATTAATCCACAACAAGCGATGACTAAAATTAGTGATGTATGATAGGTCGTGTACCAGGCAGCGCTTGCATATTAGTGATTGTCCTGTCAGTTTTGCTCTTATTTGTCAGCCAAAGTGGCTGCTTGACACTTTTATGGAAACAGTCTAAAAAATCTGAAGTGTATTCCTTCACTTAGTCCTCCTGCACCAAGAGCTATGTTGTAAAGATGTATAGAACCATAGAATCATAGAATAGTTAGGGTTGGAAAGGACCTTAAGATCATCCAGTTCCAACCCCCCTGCCATGGGCAGGGACAAGTTCTGACAAGGAAGCTTTTCAAGTGCAATGTGGTCAGTTGTTAAAAATAAATTTAAAAAGAAATTCAGGACTGGTCACACAGGACACCCCCATGAAGGTTCTGGCCTGGATCCCCCTTTATTTTCCATCCAGAACTGCTTCATCTCTGCATTCACAGGTGTTTCCATCCTTTATCATTACCCACAGCCAAATACCTCCCTCCTGTCCCATCACTCATTTCTTCTGTTGTTAGTCAACAGCATGCTGGGGAGTTACACCACAAGCAAGAGAGAAGATGTAAGTGAGATTCTGTCTTTTTTTGGTCCGACTTACTCATCTGCAAATATCGATGTGTTGTTTGCTGCCAAGGTACACTTTGCTAAATATTTTTTTTTTAGATATCAGTCAGGTTTTTTCAGCTATTGAAAGAGCATAAAGTTGATACATTTATTCTATGACCCTGAAGTTCCAGACATACCCAATTTGCATGCAGCACAAAATAGAGAACCAAAGTGAANTTCCGGCTTACTCATCTGCAAATATCGATGTGTTGTTTGCTGCCAAGGTACACTTTGCTGAATATTTTTTTTTTTAGATATCAGTCAGGTTTTTTCAGCTATTGAAAGAGCATAAAGTTGATACATTTATTCTATGACCCTGAAGTTCCAGACATACCCAATTTGCATGCAGCACAAAATAGAGAACCAAAGTGAAGTAGGAAAAGACATACATGAAGTATTTTTAGACATAAATGCCTGCTTTCCATTAACAGTTTCTCCTGGTTAATTGAATTGTTTATCATTACTCTTGTGACAATGTTTTACTACAGCTTGGTATGAGAAATGAAGTGCTGTGTGATTCTATATGTTTGGATATTTGTTATGTGTGTTACAATACATAATACACTGGTGTTGGTCGTCATACTTAGAAGAATATTTTGAATCATGAGATTCTATACTAAAAATATTGCATAACCTTAAAGCAGATGTAATTTATGGCAAGAACATGGAGATTAGAGGATTAACATAAGCTAACCCCTTTCATATGAGAAGTTTAACTAGCAGACAAAGAAACTGAAAATGTATACGCTAGTGATATAAAAATCATAAAAAGATTAAAAATCTAATTTATGCATTTAAACAATAGGTTTTCAGATGTACAAACATATAGAACCTTTTGTTGGATTTGCATAGCAAGGTTTTGGAGCAGTCTGGGCCTGAAGGACTGCAGCCCTCAGAAGGGACCCACACTGGGAGAGTTTGTGAAGAACAGTCCACCGTAGGAGAGTCCCCACACCGGAGCAGGGAAAGAGTGTGATGAACTGACTAAGCTCCTATTCCCTGCTCCCCTGCACTGCAAGTGGGAGGAGGCAGAGAAAATCGTGAGTGAAGCTGAGCCCGGGAGGGAGGGGTGGCAGGAAGGTGTTTTAAGGTCTGCCTTTATTTCTCATTAACTTACTGTGATTTGGATGGTAATAAATGATGGCAATTGGTGAATAACCTCTCCCTGTCCTTCTCTTGACCCATGAGCCTTTTGTTATGTTTTTTTCTCCCTTGTCCAGCAGAGAAAGGGAGTACTAAAGCACCTTTGGTGGGCACCTAGTATCCACCCAGGACCAACCATCATAAACTTTACCCAATACTGTCAGAGTGGTGGCTGTAATGTTTATCAGCTAATGGGGCTCTCAGCAGAAAATTCAGTAGTAGACTTCTGTGTATATTTGTATATGTGTATGTGTGTGCAGATAATTTAATCGAGGTATAAGGGAATGCTTTCTTACAAAACAAAACCAGTATAGTTTGTTTATTAGGCAATAGTAACAAGACAGAAATATAGTTGTGATACTCTTGAAAACAGGAAAAGAAAAGTAAAAATTTATTAATCTATTAAGCACCTTGTATTTTTTCTTGGGTAAACTTTTCATGGTTGGCATCAGTTGCCATTTGCCACCCAAAGAGGGTACACAGGAATGTCTGATCACTGCTATGTTTCAGCACTGGAGTGGGCTGGCAAGAAGGCAGTTTGGGTTTGTTCTTTTTCTGTAAGAGATTGTTAGGTGTTGTAACTTGTTACACACCACAACAAATTTATATGAAGTTGGTTGTTACTTCTGTTGTGTTACACCACCTATGAAGATCAGGACAGGCATACAAAGACTTTAGTGATGTTTGTAATGTCCCAGAAGGGATGAAGCTCACTTTTTCCAGTGTAAGAGCTGCCTCTGACTTCAGGGATTTATCTATTCATTTAAATACACATAAACTGTACTGAAAAAAACCCCACAACATAATCTGTATTGAAAGATATGCTCTTTTTTTCTCCTCATCTTCATTAGTCATGCAGGATCTGAAAGGGTTAAAAACTATTAGTGTTTCCTTCATGCAACAGGGAAACCATTCAGCTAAGGAAAAGGAGGAACAATACTGCTTTGAGCTTTCCAAATTGCCTGCAAATGCATTTTGATGAATTTCAATACCCAAAGGATGGGCAGACAAGAGGGGGGTGGTCTGGTAGGAGGAGACTTACCCAGGTGGCCCAGCAGAACATGTTGATATTCTGCTGATCATATTCGTGAGAGAAGGTTAGGTATTAGTCCTTGTAGGTCTCAGACTAGTGGAAGCTGTATTTTTGAAAGGGCAGATTAACAACTGGTCTGTCAGCTTGATGTGAGGGGTTTTTTTTGATGTTTATCATGTGTGAAGCTCCTCTGCCAGGCATTTTAAATGCTAAAATAAACTGTGAGGATGTGGGCTACTGGTGAAAGAACAAATAATGAGATGTGCATGAGAAAGGCAAATGGAGACCTGTCACTTGTCACACGAAGCACAAGTAGTCAGAGTGCAAAAATGATTTTGTAGTCTGCTATTTTGAAATGTTCTCCTCCTTCTGGTGGGTTTTCTAATAATAAGAATATTGTTTAAAAAATGAATTCTGACAGAACTGTACATACTTTAAGTGGCTCCACTGAAAGTATATTTTTCAAAGCTTTTCCTTAAACATGTTTATTCATATGTCGTAAATATGAGAATTTTCTTAGAATGTGAATATAAACGATGGGATATTTTTAACAATATTCTACTGCTTTCCAGAAATTACAAACATGAAATCACAAACAAAACCCCTTATGTTCTCTATAACCCCTTTATTACTGGCTCATTCAAGCTTTTAGGCTATTCTTTTAAGTTCTTTAGAGGAAAGATGCTATTGAATACAAGTAAATTAAATAAACAGTGCACCCTGTGAGAGAGCTTTGCATTCTGTTGAACCTAAAAAATAAATTGCTAGAAGTATTTTATGCTATTGCCTACCTATATTATGCAACTGCATCACAGATCTAGTCTTTATTATTGGCATAAACATTCTTTTTTAAGGTATTCAAACTTTAAAGTCAAAACAGTTTGCAAAAAGTTATGTTTATGTAGAAGGATGAAGTGTCATAAGTGTCTTCTTTTATTCCTCAGTACTGCAATGCTAGAGGTGAGTGCTCGATTGCTACAGTTTATGCCTACCATGCATTTAGACTAATTAGCAAATGAGGTCAGCAATTAGATGGCTGAAGGGGTTAAGTGCATAGGTCCAACTATGCCATAACGGCTATAAGGAAAAAAAAACAAGCTATAATCTTTGCATTAGCCTTAAACCACTGTAATGCAATGCCAGCAAGAAGACTGCCACAAAATTTGCTTACAGAGGACAGAAAAGCCGTCTGATCAATTGCTTTGATCATTGCAGTGGCTGGTCAGCAGGCTAATGATGTGGGAAATTGCATATTCATTTCACATGTCCCACACATCTGCTAAACTGACCTCCTCTCTGGCAGATGGAATTGGCTTGGCAATGGTAGTGGTCTGGTCTCTCTTGAACTTGAAGGAGTCACCACAGGATGCCTATGTGGCAGTAACAGAACTTGCACTAATAAACAGTGCATATGAGCTCATGAATGTTTTTTAATCCTCATTTTGTGTTTTAATCCTCTTTTTGCATGACAGTGTACAACTTCTGTCTCCTCCATTGCCTTCAAGCTAAGCAGCACAGATGGTCTAAAAACCATCACCCATGAGCCCTCATCTTCAGATAGTCCTGGAAATATTTCAGAGTGATGTTAATCCAGTTCCTCAACAAGAATCACAAAGGGAGGAACATAATATGAAGGGATAAAAGAGGAGCTGTCTTCAATGAGCACACATGGCTCACTGTCATAATAAATTACCCTGTGATGCTGATGATTAATTGTGCTGCCACTTGTTGTATGGCAGCACAGTAATGCAAGCCAAATAAGCACAATGCAAGACTGTCTGCAGTATTAGAAAGCTTTTTAAATTTAATATTTATCACTGTCTGACAGCTGTGACAATCCTTCGACATGTATGTGATCTTGCCTATGGTGTCCTGAATTAAAATTGATCGTATGGAGCCCTGGTTCAGTGCAGGGCCAATGAACCTGTGCAAGCTGATGAGCCAGAAGGTGCTACAAATTAAAATGAATTTGTGCCATCTCTCCTGAGCTAGTTGTGATATTATTAAGTCCCACTGTGCCTCTTTTTAAGATATTCTGTTAGTGTGCTTTTCCATGCTGTTATCTTCTATATTTTCCTCTAATTGAGATATTTTTTCTTTCTCATACCTGATATTTATACTATACAATTGTTTCTAGATTACTAATATAAAATTGTTTTTAAAATCGAGTTACAATAACACTATAGAAATCCCAGTCAAAACAGGGTACAAATTTTTTGTTTAAGTAAAATATTAGTTATGGGTGAAGATTTCAGCAGGCATTTTGCTTCCTGGGCTTGTGGTGTGACCAATTTGCTTCAGAATAAGATGTTAAGATACATATTAAGAAGAGCATATAATCTGAAAAAAAAAGTTTCTGAAATACCTCATCATGGTGCTTATTAATAGTTCATTTTCTGGTGTTTTTGATAATGTTGACTTTCATTATATTTCAAGGGAAATAGAAATTACTCAATGTTTTCAATGATAGAAATGTGGAAGCAAATTTAAAAAATAAGTCCATTATGGCAAATTATATTTCTGGAGTGTTACTAGGAATTCAGATAGCTTTAGATGATCTGGGCTTTGATACTTACTCAGCTTGGCTCTCCCTAGGGTCCTACTATGGGAAGGACAATTCAGCCAAACTGAGTGCTTTTGAGAAATTCTCTTTCTAATACTAAGGGAGGCTATAGGCTCAGACATAAATGTCTTTGGTTTCCAGCTCCAAATTGAATGCACAAGCAATAGAAGCTAGCATCTCTAAATACTTTTCCTCTCATTACAAGAGCAGGTCAATAGTGATGTTTCTCTCAGCACTTTATTCACTGTGCAGCTAAGCTCTCAGTCACACACATTGTGTATGCAGACCTAGAAGGGTCAGCTGAAGAATATGGTGTTTCCATTGGAAAAATCACTTTGTAAACTGCAAACAATTAGGACAAAGTAGTTTGCAGAGTTATGCAGTAGAGCTAACTAGGACTGTATTACATAGACCAGAGTCTATCTCAAAGAGATTTAACATACAATTCTTCTGTCAGTAAAAATGATACAAAGGACTGTGGCTTTCTGCTCAGGTAAGTTATCCCCAAAATACATAGAGAGGGGTTTAGAAGAATTATTACAGCTCAGAAGTTTCTCCAAGAAAGAAAGGGATGGGTTTGCAGAAGAAACTTTGAAGATTTGCTTCTGGAAGGAAATGCTTTAATTAGCTAATTAATGGTGGGTATAAAAGCAACAGACTGAAAACAACAAAGAGAAAGTTCAGGATAAATAGCTGTAAAAATAGTGATTTTAGTCCTTTTCTATATATATATATTTTTTTTTTTTTTTCCAATTATCTGGAGGAACCCCTAGGAAAGTGCAGTAGGGAAACATTCAGCACAGACAGATGGAGATATGACAGGATTTGTCAGTTATCTGAGACATCACTTAGATTCTTTAATACTTGAAACAGAAAATTNTTAGTCCTTTTCTATATATATATATATTTTTTTTTTTTTTCCAATTATCTGGAGGAACCACTAGGAAAGTGCAGTAGGGAAACATTCAGCACAGACAGATGGAGATATGACAGGATTTGTCAGTTATCTGAGACATCACTTAGATTCTTTAATACTTGAAACAGAAAATTCTGCTGTCTGGAAACTTTTATTTTAGTCCTTTTTATGATTTTTTCATAATGAATTCCTGAGCGATCTGGTGAGGAGATGTATGGTTAACATGCAATGTGTTTGGACTAGAGCACATCAAGAACAGAGGTATCTGTGGAGTCTGTGTGTTGCAGGGGTAGTTGGTAGTTTATGGAAGGGTTTTGAATGTGACCAAATCTCATGTGAGGTTCATAAGCCCTGCTGGGATCTATATGAGTGTCCTATGACTTGTAACCTACCTCTGTTTTAAAAGTGCCTTTTAGAGAACCTAAGCAATCTTGCAAATAGACACAACATAATTCAGAGGGTATTTTTTATGAAATGAAATGATTTATTAAAAACTGATTGACTATTATCTTACCTGAGGCTCATCAGAACAAGTATCAAAGTACTTGTCCAAAATTATTACCATTAATTTACCTTTAAATGTCTTTATTCCATGACTGGCTAAATCCTAAACTACAAAGGACCACATTTCACCAAAATATTTTATATTCTTCCACACAACTCCTATACACATTTTCATAAAATTGGGTTCCTCAAAGATCAAATTCCATCACTCTTGCTCAGGTTAGTGACACCTCAAGCAGCAAAAAGTCTCATTAATTTCCTTTTCCTCTTCCCCTTCTCAGACCTCTCCTGAGCTGCAAAATCATAGTGTCTTTCAGCAATGTACTTGATGCCAACAGCAATTAAATCTGAGAAGTTCTGCCAATAATCCTTCACTCCTCAGAGTGCATTGACTTTATTGGGGGGCAGTTTGTGCTGTCAGGCTGTGCACAGCCCGGAGCAGGAGACAGCCCTTCTGGCAGTCCTTCAATGCCTCATTTCCAGGTTGAGTTACTATTTTCTTGCCTTGCATGTGAAAACTATTTCCTTCATGTGAAGCACTATGTTCAGACACTGCAGTAGTGAACACCAAGGAAACCCATTACGGAATAAAATGCTTAGGCAAGTGGTACAATAACTGTACCCGTGTCCCGGTTTTGCTGCTACTAGAAGGAAGCAATGCAGAAGGTCCCATTATGCAACGCAGAGCCAAAGGTTATGTAAAGCAAATGCAGTAAAACCTGATACCAAGCAAAGTGTAAATTTGACGGTGTCGCAAATTGATTATTAAACACCACAGTTAATTTCCTCTATAACACTGAAGCCTGAATCAATCCTAACACGGACATCGCTTAACCTAGTGTGACTCTATCGATTTAACATAATTTTACAGCAATGGGGGCAGAAAATGGTCATGAAACTAGCTGTAGGTGACTTGGTACAGTATAATCCACACTTAAATACTAAATATCAATGACTAATTTCAGATTTATTAAGCAACCTTCACTTTTTAAAATAAAAGTAATCTTGTATGTCTCAAAAGCAAGTTATTTCCAGCTATGGGTTTAGTTTGCATTATGTCTAAAATATCTAAATGTTGTTAGAGAAATAGAAGGTTCTTTTGAGTTCATAAGCATGAAAAACTACTGTATAATGCTACAATATAAACATACTGTGTTAGGAACAGCCCCAAAGATACTGTTTTATTTTATTGTGCTGTCTTCTGCTTCATACCTAATCTTAAGCATCAAAAAATAAGGATGAGCCTTGACATCTTGCTGACTTTTTATAATTATCCTCTGTCAAAATCCTTGTGATTATATGGATTAAAGTTCTCTTACAGTTTTGCCTGTAGCTGAAGCACATTTCTCATTTATAAAGGTTGACTTTATTCTGCTATTTCATTGTGTCATAAGCATACACTTAATGTTTATTTATAGGGATGAAAGTGAATTCTATTACAGTGGAATCAACTGCATTTCCTCTCAGTATTTTCCTGACATTGCTGAATTCTGGCTTTCTGCACATGAGAGCAAGCTTTATTTGTGAATTTTTTTCTTTATACTCTAGTTCCTGGCCCTCCTACTCCAGACATCTTGAGTGTTCCCAGCTACAGCTGTAGCATTACTAAATCCTTAGTAAGTATGGACAGAGGGAAAGTCAACAAACTAAGGGAAAATAAATGGAGAAGAAAACATTCATTCACCCCCAAGCACCTCCCCATATCCTTCACTGAACATTTGAGAATGCTCTTTCTGTTTCAGGCTGACAGACTCCTATATCCAACTAAACATGAAGTCCAATTATTCTGCAGACAGCATGTGTGTCTTAGCAGTGCCAGGGTGTTCTAGTGCAGTTGCTCCCAGCAGAACTGCCGCATCCCCTTAGCCCACTCTTGGCATCTGCAGAAGCCATCCTTCAGAGCACGGCCAAGTCCGATTGCAAGCCCTCTGTTTTTCTGAGTTGTCTTGAGTCTCCATACTTTACCTTTAATCTTTTTTTGGCTTAAAATGTTAAATAAGGAGTGTCTTAAGAAACACTGAGGAAATAGGCAATTCCATGAAATTGAAGGGTGGTTGTTTTCATCTGACTGAAAAATGCACTGTGGTCTGGCCCTTCTGGCTGCCAGTCAAAATGCTGTAGTTCCTAGTTTGTCATCTCCAAGATGTATTGCTGCAGACACCCCCATCTCACTGACAAGTGGCAGAGGGATCCTACCAATTCTGTATGCACACCCTGTTGACCCATCAATTGCCTAACTCTTTCTAAGCCTCCTTACTCAATCCATGGATTCTTCAATAGGCTATGCCTAAAATACCTCTGCCTGTTTTACAGCAGTGTCCTGTAATCAGCCAATATGGCCATTAAGAAAGGTGAAAATTTATTCTTCTAAATAATTTATCCTTAATTCATAAGTATTCTTTAAAATAATAATAAAAAAAGCTTTATAAGTGCTACTTTTCAGTCCTTCAATATCTTTTCTGTAAATGATGAGAGCAGGAAATGAAGTTGTTTCATTTCATAAACTTGCAGGAACTTACAGCCTCCATGTTCATTTCACCAAATTAAAGTTCAGTTCTTAAATTCACTATGCCAACACACATCTTGTTCATTTTCCAGTTTCCTAGCATTTTAAATTTCAAACCTGCATTGTTATGTGCCTGGTGTCTATTTACATTTTAATTTTGAGACCTACAAAAAAAGACTTTTTGTTTACAAGTTAACAATTCTGATATTACATTCCCAGCTATCGTATTTTCTCTTAAAACTAGATAAATGCCATCTGTATGTCATATCAATATACATACATATTTCATATGCAGAGTATCTCCATCTCTAATATAATCTATATTTTTCATTACCAGAAAGCAAAGGATCTATATGTATATCATAAATATAATTATGCTTTTCTTGTGCTTTACCTGAATTTGTCTAATTATACATAACAAAAGGCTGCATATGTCTTAAACATTTTTCTAACTCATGATGTAATTCAGTTTACTTTCAATAAATTATCCTAGCTGCAAGACTATGCTAGTTTCACATCAGATTTCTGTCCTTTCTAGGAAAGGAGGTGTGGGGAGGATGTTTTTCCCTCTCTTCATAATTTCCATGTATTTTTTTTCTAACAAAAAAATTTGATGAAGCAGTTACAAAGAAAGGAAAGCTTTGAAACTCTGAGTCATAGAGCAAAAGGAAGAAATGACTAGGGCCTTTCTGAAAACACTGTAGAAGTCAGGGCTTATGGGCTCCTGAAAGAATGCCAGTGTCCACATCCCAAGGGTATTGCTGTTGTCAATAAGTGATTGAGAAACAATTTAGTATAAGGAACTTTACTTTCTCCTGTCAGTCCTTGAATATGAATTTTCTCAAAGATGACTACAATTCCCTGACTACTGAATTCAGAGCTGAAGTCCTTATTATTCAGCTCTATGCTTCCTTCCTCATTCCCTGTGGCAGGAAAAAAAAAAAACGAAAGCAACAAAGGGCACATACTGAAATAATAATGTTAAAAGGCCATAGGTAGGTTTTAGACTGACGCACAAACACACTGAACACTGACAATTCATAACAGTGCATCAAGCAATGTGATCACAAACTTAGCTGCCAAAATATCATCACCACTACCTTAGCTACTTCATTGTACTTTGCCATTTGGATTACTATCCTTGCTATCCCAAGCTTAGGGAATGCTGGATTACCAAGGTCACTATTTTAAATATTGCTTAGTAAGGAAAGAAAGAACAATATTCAGGTTGAACGCACATTCCAGCAGTCCTCCATAGCACTGAAATCAGTATGTATACCTATACTTAATGCAAGGCGAATAAGCTTTGTTAGCACCTAAGTTTGTTTCTAGCAGGAAATAGCAGCCGTTCATAGTTGTTGTCAAATTACACCAGTAAAAATCACATTATTGATAAAAATAATTATCCTAGATCAGCCACTAAAAATCGTGCAGGTAAATACTAATATCAATGAGAAAAAGTCAAGATAGCCTTAAAAATCCTCTTTTTTTTTTTTTTTTTTTATTAATTTTTTTTTTTT
>NDXB01016760.1:358883-376052 GCA_002631895.1 Agapornis roseicollis
TTTTTTTTTTTTTTTTTAATCAATCTTTCTATATGGAGAAGTAGAATTGCATCTGTGCAGTCTGAACATTGGTATGGCTTCATAAACCAGCTTGAATTATTCAAGAGTTGCCACCTACACTGCAGAGGCATTAATTTTTTCAATGCAAATGGCAAAAGGAAGTGTTCATCGCTGAATCAGTTTTCTACCCTTGAGATCTACATCAGGCATCTTTCTAATATAACAGATTAAATTGTCCAGTTATGATTTTTGTTAAATAACTGCAACAATGCTTCAAAATGTAACCTCTGTGTTGTGTTTTGTGCTGTTACAGTCCCTTTAGGGTCCTTTATTTTGCCTTTTAAAAGTTTACCTTAATTTTACTGTGTGAAATCTGCTCAGTGTGAGAAGATGTAAGACATGATTCAGTGTGAATGTATTATCTTGCCTTTGAGAGAGTCACTAAGAGTTTGTTCCTTAGCTATTATATTAGATAGATAGATATTAAGCAGGCTTTTTTTTATTAGTGCTCTGCAAAGATTCATGCCAAAAGGATATTCTCTGTTTTAATATTGTTAAATTGCATTTAGAAGATAACACAAATATTGATCTTAGTAAGAAGGAAACATTCTGCATTGGTCAGGTCAGCAATGATAGATATTACATTTTTGGCAAGGGTTGGTAATTTTTATGGGGTTTTTATTGATCTTCCTTCTGGTCTAAGTTGCTGTTCAATACCTGAATTACTAAACTAGTTATTTCATTATAACAAGTGACAAATAATACTGCCTTTATACCTACAGTGCACTGTTCTATTTTCTGGGATCTTAACACAGATCCAGTCAATACTGGTTCAAGCTGAAGGCTATTCCTCCTTTGTGAGGAAAGTTTTAGCCTCTTCAGATGTAGGGTCACAGAATGGACATATTTGCCACTCATATTTGCCAACGAAGGTCAGAATGCAATATTAACATTCAAGAACATTACAGTAATTTAGAAGCTGCCTGGGGGATATGTCTAGCAACTTGAGACTCAAAATCCTGCCTCCATCTGTCTCCTGCCAGAGCACTGTAAAATATGCCTATGCTCCTTATGCTAGCAGTCAGGAATGTCAAGAGAGTCACCTTTCAGAATGGATAAGGAAGAATCACTTCTGAAAACAAACATATGATCTTCTGGTTTTCTCCTGTGAACAAAGGTCTGTATCATAATAATAATATGCAAATTTCATAAATCTAATCACCTAACAAAATATCTAGAAACTGCTTAAATGTCAGGTGGAGGTCTTCTATTGACAATGTCCTTCTCAGTCAAGACTCAGCTGTAACACTGGTTGAATGTAGACTTTAAGGCATTGTTCTGGGTTCAGCAGTAGCAGTCATTTTTTCTTCCTCTTAGTAGCTGGTGCCGTGCTGTGGTTTTCACTTTCAGCCTGGGAACAGCGCTGATAACACCAATGTTTTTAGTTGCTGCTCAGTGATGCTTACTCTTACCAAGGACTTTGTGAGTCTCATGCTCTGCCAGGGAGGAGGGGCAGCTGGGAGGAAGCAGATACAGCACACCTGACCCAAACTAGCCAAAGAGGTATTCCATACCACAGCATGTCATGCCCAGGATGTAACGGGGAGTTACCCAGAAGGGGACTCACTGCTCAGTCGTGGCTGGTGTTGTATTCTCTTCCCTTGTCATTTCCCTTATTATTATTGGTGGTAGCAGTAGTGATTTGTGTTATACCTTAGTTACTGGGCTGCTCTTATCACAACCTGTGGGAGTTCCATTCTTTTGATTCTCCTCCACATCCCTTCGGGGGGCGGCGAGAGAGTGGGAAGGGAGGCAAGAAAAGGGGGTGAGAGAGACTGTGAAGCTGACTGGCTTTAAACCACAACCGGTCTTTCTGGCACCCAATGTGGGGCACGAACCCACGACCTTGGGATTAAGAGTCCCATGCTCTACCGACTGAGCTTTCCCAGCCAGGCTGGGAAACTAAGAGAATGTCTCAGGTTGACCACCTGAGAAGGAGAAAAAAGATGTGTAATTGCCAAGCACTTCTATTATATACCTCTCAAAGTATAAAGGTGGTGACCACACTGGGAACATAAACCACATCAGTTTCATGATCAATGATTCTATTGTATTACAAGTTATTACCATAAAGTACAATGAGGCAAGAACCTTAGCCCAAGCCCCACACTTGATAAACACTAACTCACTAAATACTGGCTATAAGTAAGGTAAGATATGCTGAAACTGTGAGATCAAGAGCAACAAATTTGAGAGCCAATAAATCAGCATTGTGATGAGTGACTATTAATCCAAAAATATAAATACTTATCGCAAGTACAATTAGACACACTCCAGTCAGATCTCTGGTTATCTCAACCGCTAGTGCCTGATGTTGGGTGCCAGAAAGAATGGTCGTGGTTTAAAGCCAGTCAGCTGCGCAGTCTCTCTCTCATGTCCCCCTTGCTTGCCTCTCTCTCTGCATACACCCCCCCACACCACCCCCTGAGGGATAGGGAGGAGAATCAAAAGAATGTAACTCCCAGGGGTTGAGATAAGAACAGCCCAGGAACTAAGGTATAACACAAATCACTGCTGATACCACCAATAATAATAATGATAAGAGAAATAACAAGGGAAGAGAATACAATACCACCTACTGACTGAGCAGTGAGTGCCCTTCCGGGTAACTCCTCATTACATCCTGGGCATGACGTGCTGTGGTATGGAATACCTCTTTGGCTAGCTTGGGTCAGGTGTCCTGTATCTGCTTCCTTCTGGCTTCCCCTCCTTCCTGGCAGAGCGTGAAACTCACGAAGTTCTTGGTCAGACTAAACATTTGAGTAGTAACTAAAAACATTGCTGTTATCAGCATTGTTCCCAGGCTGAAAGTCAAAAACACAGCATTGCACCAGTTACTAAGAAGGAGAAATAATGACTGCTACTGCTGAACCCAGGACAGGCGTTAATATGTCTTAAAGCTGAAAACATTATTAATGCACCTAATTTTTCTGGCATAGTATTGTTTTCTCAGTCAATGCATACAGGATTAGATGTGGTTTTTTACTCTGGAAAGGTTTAGATTCCAGTAATTGTTGTAACAATTTCTGTCATCTTCCTCATCTTTTCCTGGCCAAGTAACCTCAGGAGAAAAAGAAAGAATCAGAATGGGTGAAGGCATATCTTAAGCAATAAAACTGAATCCAATATAAGGAAAGGGCCTTTGGGCACGTTTTTAGTGTTATGGCAGTGACACTACATTAACCAGAGTGACCTCCTTGCTGCCTCTACTAATGATCTAATATCATCAGCTTGTATTATATGCACTGAAGACAACACCCATGCAACCGAAGTAGTCTTTCTCAGGTGAATGAGAAAAAAAAACAAAGATCAGCCCTTTATCAGAGTTTTATGCTTTCATAAAAACCTCTGTAACTACTAGGACATAGATACTTGCAGACAAAACTACTCATATTTCCTTTTCAAGTGATGAAGGACTTGGCCGAACTGGGTTGCTTTTCTGTAATTTCTGTGTTCAGCAAAATAATATCTTAAGCAGTGAAGTAGACTTACGGCTGAAAGGGACCACATTTTTCTGACCAATGCAACAAACAGGTACAGCAGTCTACTTTTTGGTCTTTTGTCCAGGTCTTATCTTTCTGATGCCCTAAACCATGCACTGCTTCCCTAAATTTTATGTTACTTGCGGTATACTTATTTTTTAGTGATAGGAGCAAAATGTTTTTTTTTTCTGGCCTGCAAAGATCACCAGAGACAATAAACATTCTGTTCATGAATGTGATCTTTTCAACAGTACAATTTACCACATGCATCACTTAAAAAGTAAATATAGTTACCACATTCCCACATATGAGAATGAGAGTGAAATACCCAGATGGGAGCATATGCTGACATTTTCCTGCGTCATCATCAAATCAAGCTTAGTTAAGTATGCAAAACAGAATCTCATCCTCACCAAGGATTATGTTGTACTTACTAACCACAAACACGAAATAAACTATTGATTACTCATCAAGGACTTGAGCTCCTGTAATCTCTTTTTTAAAGTGAAATCAGTGCAAATGAGACTAAACACCTCAATCACAATATGTGGCTATTATTCTGCACTGTTTTGTTTGACTGCCTTTTTCTTCATGAGACCCTCAATTAATCTGTTGTAGGTCCCATCTTCTCAATACACATGCAACAGAATTACCCAACCCTTTAGACACCGTAAAGGTGCAGAGCTGGTTTTGTGGAATATAAATTTTCTCTCCACTGCAGACCAGACACAAATGATAATTTTTCTTAGCATTCTTTTAAGAGTAGATCCACAGCATAGCTCCCAATGGAGCACAGTTTCCCAAGTAAGTGTTAAACTTCCAAAAGTCAGATAAAGCAGTCTGCAGCTGCCTTTTTCTTGTCTGTTTTTTGCCTGCTGCTTGGACCAAAGCTAGCAAGAATCTGTCAATAACTCCACATTGGAGTCTGCCATAGAGAGATGCTGTAAGACATGGAGAGCAATACAATGAGAAAATTGAATTACTTTAGGATTTCACAAAGTGGTTAAAGTCATTCTTCCTACCTATACTGCTTTGGAACATAAATCTTATTATTTGCCACCCCATAATCATCCATCCTTTCCGTAGCCACTAAAATTTGCATATGGCTAAGAATCTCATCATAGGCCACATGTTGGACATCTGAGGAAAGGGAGAGGTCTTGATGGGCTTGAACTGGAAGGACCTGAACACTTTGGAATACATCATTTGTCCCAGCAGCTCTTTCTGTCTTGTTCTGTAGCAACAAGTCTGTGCTATAGGTCATGTACTCAGGCATGGTCCTTTTGGCAACAAAATGCTGGGTAATACTGTCTCATCAAAACTTGAGCTATTTAAGTGCCATAAGATTGATTACCTTTTAATACAGCCATTCTGGTCCCATGCATAGCCTGAGGTGATATTTACCTAGGTGGCATATCTAATTTAAAAAAGAAATAGACTATACCAAAAGAGTTTAGAAAGGAAGCAGATTATTTCTATTGCCAGAATTTTCTTCGGCAAGGTCATTTGCTTGTTAGATTGCATTACAGTGAAGAATAGTAAAAAAGTATCTCATTGGTATGTCTCTGTGAGCCACCTAAACACCTATGAAACTATTAGATAATGTTATTCATTACATTCAACATATTAAGTAAAACTATTTAGGCTGAAATACCTTTTTTTCCCTTTTCCTACATGAATAGTTTACCTGATGTTACCAGGTAATCAGTTTGAAAGCTGGTACAGCTGAAGCTTGATGGACAACTGGGAATGGAAATGGTGGTTTTTTTCTGACACTATTGTTTCTTTAACAAGTGTATTCCTTAGATTGTTCTAAACTACTAAAGTTTTGACTGAAATAAATCACATATGCATTTAAATTATGTTCTTCTCCACCACAGTAATNTTTTTCTGACACTATTGTTTCTTTAACAAGTGTATTCCTTAGATTGTTCTAAACTACTAAAGTTTTGACTGAAATAAATCACATATGCATTTAAATTATGTTCTTCTCCACCACAGTAATCACTGGAATTTCAAGATTTGATCAGCATAAGGAATTATGCATGTAGCAGTGGAGAAATGCTATATTTTCATCAGAAAATTTCTCCTGCTGCACAAGTATTTGCTTCTTTGCATTCCTTAAGCTGATTCTGTCTTTTCAGGAAGAAACAGTTTAATGCTTAATTTATATTCATTATTTAGGTTTAATGTTAGGGTCTGTAATTGAAGTCTTAGGAGGCCCACCAACTCACTAATAAATACACCAAGAAACATGGCAATATATGGTCGCTTTTACATCAGACACCCTGGGAACAGTATTTTCTTGCTCATAGAATTTGCTGGTTAGAAAGTTTTCCTCAATGTGTAGCTGAGCCAGGTTCTTTAAGTGAATTGGTTCAAATCCATATAATCTGGAAACTGGAATCTGGGTTCTAAAGCCCCAGCTAGCTACAAATGAAGATTATTTATCATTTCTTTGTAGCCAAGCATAACACTGCCTAAATAAAATAAAATCAGTCATGATCTTACTTCTGTCTTGACCAGAGAAGAAAGATGGATCATGATTCTATGGCACAACACTGAAGGCACTAACCTGACATGGGAAGATATAACTTTATCCTTGTTCTGGGTTCAGCAGTAGCAGTCATTCTTCTCCTTCTTAGTAGCTGGTGCAGTGCTGTGGTTTTTGATTTTTGGCTGGAGAATAACACTGATAACACAGATGTCTTTAGTTACTGCTCAGTAATGCTTACTCTGACCAAGGACTTTGTGAGTCTCATGCTCTGCCAGGGAGGAGGGCAAGCCAAGAATAAGCAGGGACAGGACACCTGACCCAAACTAGCCAAAGAGGTATTCCATACCACAGCACATCATGCCCGGGATGTAAAACTCGGGACAATTACCTGGAAGGGAGAGATCACTGCTTGGTCGGGCTGGGTATCGGTCAGCGAGTGGTGAGTGGTTGTGTTCTCTTCCCTTGTTATTTCCCTTATCATTATTATTATTGGTGGTAGCTTTGTGTTATACCTTAGTTACTGGGCTGTTCTTATCTCAACCTGTGGGAGTTACATTCTTCCAATTCTTCTCCTCATCCCTCCAGGAGCCGGGGGAGGGGAAAGAAGTAGGGGTGTGAGAGAGCAACTGGACTTAAACCACTGCAATCCTCTGCTCGAAGTGTTACATAAAGAAAGATGAATTAAATTTGCACATCAGCACAGCCTTCAAAAGAAAGTTACATATCTGTGAAGAAATGCTGTCATTTCATATAATTTGGTCATGTTATGAATGATATGATCATTCACCAAATTTATATCTGCAGTTGACAGTGATGGTTTTCTTCTTCTCTATTCAGTATGTAATGTCTGTACTTTGTATCATGAGACTGTTTTTCAGAAGCAATATACACCTGTTTTCCAGTTTTCCCATGCCTGTCCTTCTTTGAGATTCTATGTTTCTAAACATTAAAGGGATGCTTGATGGAAAAAATCATTTATAGGCAGCATTCTATGTCATGCCTCTTCATTTCAACACACCCAGGATCTACAGAGGTTTTTAGCACCGTAAAAACAAACTATAAAAGTTTGTTAACAGTGTTAACAGAACTTAGATGTTGACTGTATTTTAACAAGGAAAGAATTGTATTTTTAAACATATAAAAAGATAGAAGAAAAAAAATCATTAAAAGAATAATATATCTGGAGACAAAGTTAAAAAGCTATAAAAGCATGACTTGTCTCCATCTCCTTCAAGGAAAACTAAGCTGCCAAGTGAATTGGTACCAATACTCAGATGAATTAGCCAATCAAAAATATATCCAAACTAATATAAATCAAATGATCTTATGGCCATGACTTCTTTCTTTCTCTAGGAAAGCCCATAAGAGTGAATAAAAGAGTTGATTATAAGGCTGTAGACACATCATCAGAAAACCTGCCTTGAAATCTATTTCCAAAGTTCAGAATCAACTACAGTAACAGAATAGAAAGTCTATGTGCTGATAATATTAAATTGAATTAATTAAAGGCGCAGCTACCTGCATGCACTAAGAATAACTCAAAATAAGGGTAAGACTTGGTAGTAGAAAAATGCCATCTTACTATGGATTGCGGGAATTAATTTGTCTCTGGAGAGTTTTTCCCTTTACTCTTTCTGTGACAAAATTTATGGGCAATTGCAAAGTTCCAGAGGAAAATAAAAATATCTTTGCAGAGAAAGGAGTTGTACTTTCAGTTCTAATGCATACAAACCAAAAATCAGTTGAATATATTGGTCAATTCTGAGTGTCTAGTAAATCTAATTAGTTGGTTTTCTGATATATGTTGACTATTAAGCACATCAAGAAGAAAAACAATCAATAGGCATCACAGTAGGTTCACAGTATTTTTTTGCTTTGGTTGTAGTTTTCAGTGGTAGCAGGATGAGAGTATTAGCAAATAGATGTATGGTACAGGAGACTGCTTGTTAACTTGCTGCCACCAAAATGATTCCTCTTGCATTAATACAGCTCTGGCTGATGTTCAGAGATCAATGTTTAATTTAGGTTAAGAAAGTTCATAGGAAAAGAATTCCTCTCCATTTACATTTTGTCTTTCACTCTTACACTAAAATAAAAATTACAATGCTCCAGCCATTCTCTTTTTTACCATATAACAAGAACATCATTACCTGACTGAGTTACCCAACGACCTCTGAGCATATTGCTAACACTTGTAGTAGTTTATGCTGGCAAAGTATTTCATCTACTTACCCATCACTAATTATTATTTAATGGTAAATATATATCAACAGAAACTTTTATACCTGTGTTCTCTCCAATTGTATGATTAGAAGCCTAGATATTGCCTAGTGATATTTAAGTATTCTATTCCCTAAAATCTATTTACAGTTCTATAACGCTATAGGTTTAAAATTCTCTATTTAAAGAGATCAAGGGGAGAAAATCACCCTTTTAATTCCATGACAAAAAGAACTGCATATGACTGTTCCAGTTGTACATTATTTAAGAAAACCCACATCCTAGTGCAGCAAAACTGAATTTGGAAATAACATTACTTGGTAAAGAGTTAAATATACCTAAAATTGTTCAGGAGCTGTGGCTCTCTGAAAGGGCTACTTTCTCAGGTTCTTACCAGGCTGATGTAGCAACTGTGAATTGTTACCATCTCTATGCTACTACTGTAGTTAATGGAATGAGAGGTAAGAACTTTGTACTAAGTTGTGACATTCAAATTTCTTTGTGTTTTATGAATTGCTTGTCAAGATGCTATGTGATGGAAGGGAATTTAATGGAATAAATATACTTCTATTTTTATAGGGGTTTGTTCTTCCACTAATTAGCCCTTTCCTTATACAGTTTAGGCCATTCATAATAATATTTTTAAAAAGCATTTACTACATCTAAGTGAATATGTGTTAATATAATTGTCAAACTAATAGTAGAAATGTACGCCTAATATATATATATACATTGCAATATCTGAATTTGAATTGTTTGTTAGTTTTATAACTAGAGGGTTAATAAAAGCTCATTAGTAGGTACTTCTATTGTGCTGAACAAAAAATTCTATAGCCTAGATAGCTATTCATAGAAATTAACAGGAAAAAATATCAAATCTTTAACAGGGCACTTGAAATTGAGACCAAAAGAAACACATTATTGGATGTGTGGCTGACTAAAGTAGTTTGGGGAATTTTTGTCCAATTCAGTATGTTTCTGCTGCTCTTGTTATATGATAATGTGATTGAAATCCCTGCACAACCACCCTAATCTTTCAAAAGGGAACAGTATTTTATTCTTCAGGGTTTATCTAATCTTACTGCTTATTTATTCTAATGTGCAAATGTTATGTTTGTGATCATCCTCTAACTGAGTAAAAAATATGCATGACATTGCAATTAAGAATTTAACCACCTACCTTATCCACAGATGCTGAAAGCCAGGCATCTTATTCTCAAACTCAATCTCACTTGAAAAGAAGGAATGGAAGAACACCCAGGCCCAGTGAGTAATGTACTATTTGGGTGTAGGAGGTTGTTAGGGAAATGAACTAAAAAGAAAGGAAGAAAGTGGAATAAAGGCACAGAACAGAAGCAAAGATTAAAAGGACAGGATAGAAACAAAGCTGAAGTTGACAGAAACTAGAGCAGAGAATTATGCTGGTACAAAAAGCACATCACCATGGGTGAGAGCAATACATTCAAGGGTAAATTTCCCATTTGAAAATCTAGGTAAAAGTAATTTATCTGTTTCTTTTTTACTGGCTCCACAGGGCAGTTTTTGAGTGAGGCTGCAGGAGAGATGGATGGATATACTAATGAAATCCCATTGTTCTCCCACTCACAGGTTCTCATTCTGATTTTTAAATTCACACATGAAATTGCCCATTTATGATGAAATGAAACTGTCTGCTCCTGGTTATTTATTCATTCACAGTCAGCTGTGTGGCACAAACATCTGATTGAGGTGTGCCCTTAAGCTCTTGTGAATTTTGCAGGGCTCCATACCAGAGTTTTACTTCACTTGAAAGTACTTTATTGCAGGGAAGCAAATACCTCCTTAGCATATAGAATGTGAGGAGAAATTGTATTAAATGAAATGAAAATATTATATGATAACACAACATAAATCTACGTGAGGAGCTATTTGACAATTGGGACTGATTGATAGAATTAAAGCTCTATTCTCAGCTCAGCCTTCTTTATAATGCAGACATATTATAGTGCTTCCTGGGCATATTGCTAGAAAGCAACTACCAAGACATAACAAGGCCAAAACTGCATGACAGACAAACATCAACAAGAAGACCAAAACCCACTTGCCTAAAAGTCTCAATTTCTGGAGAATCCATCAGACTGCAGAACCTCCCAGAATGAGTTACACTGCAATCTTTCATCCCTCTAAACCAGTTTCTTAAAAGTTTGGCAAATAAATACTTATAATGGGAAATACATTAAGAAGTAGCCTGGGATTTAGAAGTGGTTGTAGAATTTTATTCCACCTTTGGCTACAAATTTCCTGTATAATTCACACCACCTCTCTATGAATCTGATGCCTTAATTGATAAGATCATTCATGCTTTTCCCCTGTTAACCTCCTGTGATCTGGTACTACTATAGTCACCACCTTGGGTAAGTAATAATTATCAGTGCCAGTCAGGGTAGATGTCAGGATCTCTTATTCCTCAGCCTTCATCACATTTCTGAGCCAAAAAAGCATGCTGATAGACTCCCAGGAAAGCAGGATGATCTCTTCTAATGATGCCCTTTTAAACAAGATTGCATTCCTAAATCAACCATAAAGCCATTGTTCCTGACTGGAAGACATTTGGAGTGCTTGACGATTCTACATGAAGTACAGTACCCAACCAGCACATTCAGACAGTGCACAGTTCATAAGCAAAACACTTAATAAACTCAGGAGAAATTTGCTGTGCATGCAGGTGGTTCCAAGGCCCATTGGCAATGGGAGGAATTCAAGCTCTTAGTCAAATCATAAGTCATTTGTATGAGAATACACTTTGCATTATTCCTCACCAAAGATTTTACTCAAGTACAAAATAGGCATTCTTAAATGAGCTCAAACCTAACCTTGTTAAAAAGAAAAAAAAAAAAAACAAAACTTCCCTTTTGGGTAAGATACAGCCTTTTTCCTTTGCTCTCAGCAAAATGGAGGGGAAAGGATTTAGTGAATATTTTGTGTTACACTGTGCTGGGCAGGACAACTGTATCATGTATCTGGCACATTGTATCATGTGCCAGACAGGACAGAGAGTCTCATATATGTAACTGAAAGAGACAGTTAATGTGTATTTAAATTTATTCTTTAAAGGGAAACATACTTAAATACACACTTTACATCTCTGCAAAGAGATAGAGTGACTGTTACAAAACAAGTATAAACAGCACAGAAAAATGAAATTTTCAGACTACATTAAAATTGCTGTTGTAACTAAATTATTATTGCTATATGTACAACAGAATTGTTTAGGGGGGTTGTAACTAGATGATCTTAAAGTCCTTTTCAACCCTAACTATTTTATGATTCTGTTTTCCAGTGATCCATTTAACAGGGACAGTTAACACCTCTGTTTCTGCTTCTTTGCGAATAGCCTGGTTTATGTGTTTACTACGAGCTAGTCATGCTCACTGCTAAAACCAGATAGTAAACCGCCTCAAAACACATTATTTAGATATTCCGAATTTCAAGTCTGAAAGCACCTTGTTTCAGAATTTGCATCAACCTCTTTCCTTGATCTGTCAGAAAGCTCTGATTATTGGATGGACACCTTGTTGTCATTCCTCAGAAACACTCTAGGGAGGATATAGCACAGCTTCAGGAATAACATCAAATTGACAGGTACCAGTAATAAAACCCCTTTAATCTTTAATTTACTTTGTTTAATTTCCCAGCATAAGACTGATGATCCAGGGCAGATGTGCTGCAGTGTGGATCTGCTGAAAGTGGTCATCTCTGTAGCCAGGAAAAATATTTTACTTTCAGAAGCTGCTGTTAGTGTTGGACACAAAAAATAGCTACCCAGCAACTATGCATCAAAGTCCCTTCATATGTCCTGAGTTATGCCATCTCCCACCCACTTCTTATTTCTTCTTTTACCCAGTTCATGGGTGGATGAAAAGTTCTGCGAAGCACGTTTTGTGCCTAGACCACTGTTGAAAGGTTTCTTTCTGCCACCTATGTGACAATTTATCATGGTGACAGCTGCTCTTTGAAAAATATAAACTCTTTGAAAAACATAAAACATGTTGCTGAATTATGTCAACCAAATTAGTGCTTTAAAAGTCAATTTTGTACTTTTAAGGCTTATTCATGTCATTTTTCTCTTTGTTTTTCAGTTTTCACATGTGAGAAGAGCATAGTTTTTAATCACACAAAAACTTTGGCATGACAGATTTTTCAGTACAACTCAAGAAACGAATATTCTGGACTGTTTGAATGCAGGAACAGCTATGTAAGAACATTGCAGAGACTGCAGAAAAGCCTGAAGGGCTGTCTGTATTCTACCTGATACTGCTTTTACACATAGTGCCTCCAATCGTCACTGTGGCACAGCACATTGTCATCTGTTGTTACTTCCCTGTTCTTCCTCACAGGAAGAGTAGTATGTGTGGCAGAAGTTTGCTTCCACTAAATGCATTAAAAAATAATGTTTCCCAAATACAGGTAAAGCTTCTTAACAGGAATATTCAGTACTATCATGACTACTTGGCTGCATATGAATTCATAATGAAAAGGGCACGAACATTTACTGTAAAAATTCTGAACAAACTGCAAAAATAAAGAGCAAAAGGAACTAACAACACACTCAAAGGTATTTAAAGCTTCAAAATTAAAAAAGGCTTGGATTTCAGAGGCTAGAAAGCTAAAGACATATAAATCCTGTAAACATAGTTTCAAATATGTGTAGCCATTATATCTCTAAGGAAAAAAAAAAAACCACCACCACAATCCATGTGGCTCCACCCCAAATTTTAAGTGTCTTCCAAAAGATGACCTCCATCTGCTGAGACTAAAGATGGACAAAACACAGAGATAAACCACTGTATGATTCCATCTCCATTAAAATGCATTTGTGTATCTTTATGTGTAAGGATGTGAACAGTACTCCAGAAGTAAATAGGACCACAAAAGCAAGCACATAGAAAAGAATTGCAGAATAAGGTTGGTTTATTACATGAAACTGTTTAGCTACAATTTTCTTCACCTAAAATGTTGGTTTTAGAGATGACTGCATTTTCAAAATGTCATTTTAGGTTCTTGGTTGCTTCTCTACGACTCCAGTATAATCACTGCATTATCACATGAAAGGTTTGTTATTATTACTATTTAGTAATAAATAACTTTACTTAACAGATATGATCTAACCAAAATGGGTTAGTTTTTGTATATAGTGTGATTGCTATTAATAGAGATTGTAGGCAATGAAGCATAGACGAAGGCAGAAAAGTAAATATACAGATCAGTTATAATTTTTAGCCAGTATCCACAGATCCCTGTGGGTACTATAAACAGATTACATTGTAGTCTCTAATATCTTCTCTCCAAGAATCATTTCAGTGACATAAATTGATTCTAATTTATACATGTCCAGTCTATTTAATACAGTAATCCCCAACTATACCATAGGATGACAATCTTCAGCTCTGCCAGCTGGTGTCCTAGTTTGATCTTATCCCTGTGAAACTGTCTGTTGATCAGTGGACTTTTTCTGACCCTGGTTATCCTAACTGGGCTTGATCCTGACCTATGGATTGACTTCCCAGCTTCACATCAGACCTGCCTCTTCACCACAGACTTGGCTGATACCCCCTGAGGTGGGGCTGTCCTTGGCTGCCCCCAGTGCTGCCTGCCTCCAAGGGGATCCCCCACTGTGCCCTGCTACCCCAGAACACTTCCATTAGCCTTCAGATACTTCCTCCTGCTCAGATGAAGAAGCTCAGACTGCTCAACTTGATTGACATCTATGACAATTGTGCACTGGCCCTGTAGTCACCATAATGTGTATCTTCTCAGTCTCCATCCTGGTAGGTTTAGCTTCTTCCCAGCTTGATTGACAGTCAGAGAGATTGGACAGGCCATGTAGCCAAAGATAGAGTCTAGACCTGACAGCTCTTGAAATGGCTCCATTTGATGATGCAGCAAGTTGGACATGTTTGTCAGTAACTCTGAATTCAAGCAGAAAGGGCAGAAATTCCTCAAAGCAATATTAAAAGAAATTTTAAAGAAATGTCCTGTTCCAAAAAGATGCTTTGGTAAAAACTGGATCTTCTTTAAGAAACTAGAACAACAAACCTGTCTCTATGCATATTCTGAATTTGCTGAGTCTGAAAATAAAAATAGCTGTTTGATGCTTTGTGTTCTGATTTGCCCTGCAACAGCATCACAGCTAGAAGACTGAACTAGATTTTATTCCTTCCTGTGCATCTTCAAGAGGTTCTTTTGTAATATACCTAAACACTTAGAGGTACTGTCAAAGCAAGTCTGAATAACAAGGAGTTTGTTGCACAGCTACCACTGGTGCTCTATTTTGGCTTCTAGGAATGGTTAGGATGAACAAGATAGAAAGGAGTCAGCTTGACTACTAGAGCTCACACTGGGTCACTAAGGCTGAATGTTGTAGGAGAAAAATTATGTATAGCAGCTTTGATCCAATTAAGAGATTAGCCTCATGGTTAGCATTAAAAGTAAGGAGACCTTCTCTGCCTTGTCACTTTGCATGCTTGATATACCACACTGAAGTTATCCATTTTCTATATAACATTTCAAAACTTAATTACAGAGAGGTTAAACTGCTGATGAATCCAGTTGCCTATTTGTTTGAAATTATCTTACAGACCATACACCAGATTAAAAGAAAAGGCTTAATTTCCTTTTCTTCTACATAAAGGATACATCAAACAAGTTCAGCCCTCCAGACAGATATACTTTGGGTTGATTTTTTTTCATTTCAACACAGAAAGTAATGTTTTTCCCAAGGTCACCTTGACTACTAGTTTGCATTTTTGCTGATCTTATTTTAGAAAGCTAAAAGTTAGAATATTGAGGAAAAAAAAAAAAAGCATTTTCTGAATTGGATTTTACCTTTTACCTGCAAGTGATGCCAATTTACCATCAGTCGAATACTGGCTTGCATTTCAAATATCTTTTCCTTGATTGCTGGAATTTTTTTTCACAACCATTAGATAAGAAATGCAACTATTCCTCAGGACCAACAAGGAGGGAAATGTGAGAGCACTGCCAAGATGCTGACTATGCTCATAGCACCTTGCTGACAACTGTTTTCTCTATGCATTTAGCAGGATATATTAAATAGCCAGGTGACGTCAGCTAGAATATTTTAGATATAATGAAGTAATATCCCAGGCTTTAATAGATAATGCAGATACTTTTATAATGCAGCAGAAATAAATCAGTGCTGAAAGCTGCAAAGGGCACTCATATGAATAGATGCGGTATTCCAGCTAGTAATTTTTCATTTCTTCTGTAATTAGCTAAGACCGTAGACTAACCATCTAGTCGAGCATTTATTTTCCTTCTCAATATGCTTAGCATGGGATGGGAGGGCTGAGTGTGAAGGAATCATGGTACTCAGGAAGATAATCTAGCATCATCTTATTTGAAGTTCAGTTAGTTAATAGTCTGTGTGATGTCCTAATACTATGAAATAATTGCTTACTAACCACAGAAACTTACTCCTTGTGCTATGTCTGATGTTCCCCACTACCTACGTGTGAAGTTCCCCACTACAGCTGAAATGCTGAGAGCTTTGTGTTGAAGGTGTAGGGTGGCAAAAGATGTCTTCAATTTAGCTGCTCTGGTTTCAAATAGCCCTGTAGCAGCTGGGACAAAACTGTGATAATATAAGATTCTGAAATCCGGGATGTCACTTTTTTGTATGTTTTAGATAATCTCTTCTGTTTTGTAGCATGACTCAGTTATTCCTTGCACAACTCTGTTGCAATGATAGAATGATATATTAAAGTTGCTATTTAAATAGGTTTTAGGAAAAGTCAGAAGATTTCATCATTGAGGAAAAAAAAAAAATCCAAACCACAAATGCCCCCCATTTTAAATAGAAACCAATTAAGCTACTGCAAAAAGAGTTACGTGATTCAACAAATATTTTAAATAGTCAAATTAACAATAGAGAATAAAGAATCTTATTAGGAAGCATTCTTATAGTCTTGCCCTATGAATTATAATGAAGTACTATCCCTAATTGTAGGAAAAGTTAACTATGAGTAATATAATCATTAGCAGAAAAACATATAAATGCAGGGTTTTTTTAAGTTATTCAAATCAGAAACTGACTACTCCTGAAGTTTCTGAGGAATTTAGTACTAGATATAATCTAGCAATCTCTTAAATAATCTGGTAATCTCTTAAAAAGTCTGTTTCTAATGTGGGCACATTGTTTCAGCTCAGCCAGAAGCAGTGCCAGGATAAATGTACTAAAATCCAACTTTTCTAATGCTGAGATAAAAGAAATTGCCTGGACAAATGTAAGTTTTGTCTAATAAAAGTGTCAGAGAGAAACTTCTTGAGAAATATTACTGAATTCTTTAAAATCACACCTGAAATGACAGTTTAAATCATTATAGTTGTCAAGCTATACTAAAAAATATCTTAATAGTACCTCTTAATTTGTTTTAAAAAACTAAGATATGCAAAAGAAGTTAACATGTTGATTTCACTAGGATATTTTATTTGAAAGTAATCATATAGTTATAATTTTCCAAGCAGCAGAGCTTGAAAAACAATTCTCTTACAACCAAAACATCGATTTATTCAAGTAAAATTGTTACTAACTCATTCTGAGGTTTCACGTCCAGTTGACATATATGTCTTAAGTGCGTTCTTCTGTGCATTTCCAATACACAGAAGAAAATACTTGCTACACATGCTAAAAGAATCCATACCATTGGTAGGACTAAAAAGCTATGTAATAACAGTCTGGAAAGTTTGATTGGCTTCATTCACTCTCCTACCTTCACTTCAGCATTTTGCCTATATCCAGGTCCGATTGAGGACTGGTAGTATTGTAGGCTGTACATTTATTAGGGCAGATGAGTGTCCTGGGTTCAGCAGTTGCAGTCAGTTTTTCTTCTCTTTAGTAGCTGTGTTTTG